>NDGN011553145.1:0-47684 GCA_002564285.1 Tympanoctomys barrerae | reverse complement strand
CAGCCTGCCCCTTCCTCAAGCCCAGGGAGCCCCACAATGGGAGACTGAAGCCAGCTTTGTCAAGAGCCCTCCAGGGCCCCACAGCAGCGCCTGGGCAGGTTCATGGCATCAGGGGCCAAGGGTGGGGACTGGCAGTGACTAAAGGTGGTCCAGAGTTTGCTCATGCAGGACAATGGTTGTCTGGGTTCTGTCTATGCCTTCCTGTTCTGGTTCTCTGAGCCACACATCCAGCAGCGGCAAGCAGAGCTGGCTGCCAGAGGGCGGGAGGTGCCCGGGTGGCTCTTCTCTCATCCTGGAAGCAAGGGGGCGGGACAGGGTGGGGAGCTATCATGGAGGTATGCGTAAGTTGTGGCCAGAGCCTCCTGCGAGGCAATTCTGTTCAGAGGAGATGGGAGTGTTCTAGCTGTTTGAAGCAATTCTAGAAAGCAGCAAGTGACCTATTCACCTGGCTTTGCCCTGGCAAGTCCTGGCCACCCTGTTGGCTGTCAGAGGAGAAGTTAAAAGGCCTGAAGGGGCCTCGCTAGGGGTTGGTTATTGTGGTTACTGAGAAATGAGCATGCATGGGAACCACCATGGCCACTGCTACCACACAGGCTGGCCACAGAGGTTTGTGCAACATTCCAGACATGTGACAGTTACAGGGCCCAGCATCCAGCAACCCCACCCTGTTCTCCAATGTTCCCAACCCTGGGCAGCTCAGGCTGCTGGAGGAGTAAAACAGGGACTTGTCACTACTCCCGGCCTAGGGGAGACTGGTGGCAGTATGGGTGCCAACCCTACCTTGTGTGTCTCCTACATACAGGAGGAGTAGGGACTCTGAGCAGTGAGGAAGGGCCACCCTCATGGCCCCCTCCCAGCCTGGGGACCTGGGGAAGGTCCTCCAGAGTGGCCCTTTGGACAGAGCAGGTTCTAGCCCTGAGGGTAGGGTCATGGCATGGGCAGAAGCGGAGGTGCTTGGTAGAGCTACTCAGTCCTATGTACCAGCCCATAGCTGAAAGCCCCTTGGCCAGCATAGTGCTCCCCATGGGAGCACAGGCAGAGACCAGTCTCCCCTCCTTGTCAGCTGAAATGAATATGACTGAAAATTCAGGTTCCACATCCTTAAGACATCCTCTCCTGCCCTCTATCCAGTACCCTTGACTTGGCCTCTAAACACCACAAGGAGCCTAACTCCAGGGCTGACTCCATAGCCAGTAAGGGAAGACTTTGGCTGCAGCTCTGGGGTCCATGCCTAGGAGCAAAGCCAGAGAGGAATACATGCGGTGGGGAGAGCACACAGACAAGGCCTGGAAAAGTGAGGGTCTAGGTTAGAGCAGGAGGGAGTGGGACATTCTGGCCATGACAGCTCTCACACTGTACTCACCTAAACCCCAGATCCAAGGCTTTCTGAAGATATGCCTATGGCAAGTTCCTGAGCCCTGGTCACCCTCAATGTGCTATCTGCAGAAGGGACAAAAGGACCTGCAGCCGGCTGCATGGTGGTAGGGAGGATGAACAGAAGGTGCATCCAAATTGCTCAGCACAGCCCTAGGCACAAACAGCCAAGGTCAGAGACTTGCTCCTGCCTCAGCAGGGTGCCGGTGGGGGTTGGGAGAGGGAGACTGGGCCCTAGCAGGACTCTTTCGATGGGCTGAGCCATCACCAGAGGTCAGGAGGGAGCTGCCTCATCCCGGCCCTCGCCCCCAGGAAGCCTCACTCTAAATGGATTATTGTTTATTGGCGGCTTATCCCATCTCTCGGGTTATGAATTATTTACCAGATAATGACTTCATAATTGTTAATAAGAGATGCCCCAAGGACATGCTGACATACCTTCTGAAGCCACAGTGCTAACTGTGGTAGAGCCCCAGCACCTCCCACGGGCCACAGGCAGCATCTTCCAAGGGACAGAGCCTCACCGGACCTTGGGGATCAGTTGGGAATTCAGCCCAGCCAGGGTCTCAGGTCAGTCAGTGGCTGCTCTGGACAGGGACAAGCCCCAGCAGAGGATGCTCCTCCCTGTCTGGGTCATACTGTGTGCTGAGCAGGTCTAGTGCTCATAGTGAGTGTGGGTAAATGGAATGCATGCGATGGGTGTTTGGAGAACACCCCCTCCATGTGGACAAGGGCCTCCAGACCCTCTGCCATCGTGGCCCATGGGGACTTGGAATAGAATGCAGCCCAGGAACTGCCTGGGGTGCCCATGGGTGGAGAAAACCACCTCTTTGAGTATAAAGACACCCTCGGGGCCGGGGCTTGGGGAGGCCTGTCTTTCTCCTAAATCATGGGTGGTTTAAAGGAGAGCTCTGAGCGAGGTAGCTGGTGTCCCTGAGGGGCAGTGGCCCTGGGAGAGCACAACTGCCCTGTGGCATGTGGCTGTGATCTGCTCCCACAGTGTGGCTGGTCCCCAAGCAGACGGGTATTAGACAGGTTACATGAGGCACTTCTGATCACTCATCCATCCCCAAAACATACACAAGCCTTTTTTGTAGTAGGCCTTGGGAGGGGCCCAGAGCCTGAGTCCCCGCCTGTGTGTTCAAGAGGATTCTGCGCTGGGAGGGAGTGGGGCTGAGGAGCCGGCTCTGCCTCTCCTCACTCCTGCCATGCAAGTGAACTGTGTGCACAGGGCTCACTGGGCGCCAGAGAGCCCCTGGGGCTGGGCAAGAGTTGGTCCGTTGCATGCTGCCCAGTGATGGAATCGTACTGGCCCCAAGAACTTGGTGCAAGGAGGGGGCCAGGCGAGCAGAGCACTGGGGCCTCGCTATGGATGAGAGATGCCCACAGAGCACTCTGCTGGAGTGAGCAGCAGGGGCAGGAGGGGCTTTTCCAGAGACCTGGCATAGCAGGACAGCGTACTCCACAGGGCGGTGCAAACACGGGCTGAGCCAACCTCAGTCTGCCTGTGAGGGAACAGAGGGCAGGCAGAGCCTGGTCAGCTGGCTTGGGCAGAGCTGCTGTATCTGACGCACGCTCATCAGCGTGGACCTGTGCGAGACAGAGAATCCTCCGAGTGCGTGTCAGCAGCCTCGAGCTGGTGCTAAACAAACAACCACACTGTTTGTCTTGGGGTGGAGGGGCAGCACACCTCCACTGCGTGCTAATCGGAGGGGAGGCTCTCAGGCTGCCTGGGGGCTGTGTTGCTCACAGTCCTGTCTGGACTCCAGAAGGGACCTTCCAAGAACCTCTACATTTTTTCATTTTCCATACCCTGCACCTGCCTGGGTACCTGGGGGCGGAGGGCTAATTGTTACTTCCCACACTGTTACTAGGTTACTTTGTAAAGGCAGAAATATGCTTTTAATGATTTTTTGTCCTTGTTGCTACCTTACAGACCAGATGCTTTTATCTAAATGAGTTGCTACAAATCAAAGGAAAGGCCCATGAGGGTTGCTAGGCTGCATCTGCCTTCTGTGGTTGAGCTCTGGCTCTGTGAATGAGGCAGAAGGGTCCCCCACCCTCTCGGTATCCAGCTCTCTTACCAATGAGTACAGATATGGCTTGGCAGTTATAACTCCCCCCCACTCCCCGGAACTGGGGATTTGAACTCAGGCCCTTGCACTTGCCAGGGAAGTGCTTATTCTACTGAGCCATCTCCCCAGCCCCCTTGGCAGCTATGACTGATGAGCCTCAGAGTGGATGAGACGAGCGGACCCAGGAGCAAGCGGAGTGGTCGAGTCTGTGACGGTAAAATTCTGTTGGGGGTTCCTTCATGTAAACTTCAGGAAGGGACCATTGCCTCACATGGTTACGGCATGGGTATGGCCGCACTCCCTGCATTACAGTAGGTGCTTAAGGAATCTGTCGGGCAAATGAGTCATTCTTCCATAGCAGGTTGTGTCAAGTCCTTTCCTTGTGTTGTTCACCATAAGGATGTGTTTAGTTGCTGTTCTCTCTCCTGGCCCTGGGACTCCTTAAGGGCTGGGCTTTTGTCTGAGGCCTCTGACCCCAGACCTGGACTAATGTACAATGTGGCTGCTGATCAAGGCTTGAAGGAAGGAATGAATGAGAGTTGAGATGCCCTTTTTCTCCACGTTTGATGGCTATTCATTATGCAGCCCCCATTTCTCCTGGTACTACAAAGTATCTGCTCCAGGAAGCTCAGGAGAGAGAAATTTATAAGTGGAAGACAAAAGTCTAGAGCATTTTGAGTTGCTTTTGCGTATGAGTAAATCAGATCATCCAGAGGGACCGAAGTCCACATTCAGGAACAGAGTCTCTTAAAATAATATACCTGGTCATTTCCACAAGCAGGATGCTGGCGGGGCCACTTCTGGCTTAGTGACTGATTTGTGCAAATTGGAACAAGGTGCTCCTCCCTGGCAAAGCTCACAGAGCCTAGGCTGAGCGCCAGTCCCACATCGCCTTGGTCAGGGGTCTTCACACAGGGGACAAAGTCACACCTGTGCCTGGCGCCTGTGGCCACTGGGGCGGGTGCAAGGTAAGGAGGGAGACGGGCCATTTGGAAAATCAAACTATGCCACAAAAATAGACTGAGGTTTGTGGATAAGCTATTTCTAGCCCAGGTGCCAAACCAGATTCTGCAGCCAGAATGAACTGCTGCGTCACCTTCCCCGCACCCCACAGCCCTGGCTATTGACTAAGCAGAGCTGCCTATGTACATGCTGTCCCGCCCCTTTGCTTCCAGGATGGGGGAAGAGCCACCCGGGCACCTCCTGCCTTTTGACTGCAAGCTCTGCCTGCTGCTGCTGGATGTGTGGCTTAGAGCGCCAGAACAGGGAGCAGAGACAGGGCCCGGCCAGCCATCGTGCTACATGAGCAAACTCTGTGGACCACCTCTAGCCACTGCCAGTCCCCCCCTTGGCCCCTGATGCCATGAACCTGCCCAGGCGCTGCTGTGGGGCCCTGGAGGGCTCTTGGCACAGCTGGCTTCAGTCTCCCATTGTGGGGCTCCCTGAACAGAGCTGCTCATCAGCTCCTGGGCTTGAGGAAGGGGCAGGCTGGCCTGGGGCGGAGGCGTGGGCCAGGTCCCAGCCTGGGAAGCCATGAGGCTTCTTCTATTCYTTGGTTCTCCCCTTGCCTGGCTCCTGGAGGCACTGCAGGGGACTGAAGAGGCTACAGGAAGACATCATAAATCAAAGTAGGAGTGAGAACAAGTGTTGGAGGGGAAACGGGGCAGGGAGAGCGGCCTGTGTGGGATTCTACCCAGGAAGCCCCACACCTGGGCCCCCGGCAGCCACAAATCTGCCTCTAGGCTTGGCAGCCCCTGGCCTTAGCTGCCCCTGGGAACCACATGGGAAGCTTTACAGAGGTATGAATGCCTGGGCCTCCTGGAGTTTCTGATCTAATGGAACCAAGATGTAGCCTGGTTTGAGGACTCCTCATCTTCCAAGGTGATTTTAGTATGTAGCATACATGGAGGGCCAATGTGGACAGAACTCAGAAGGGACAAACAAGAAATGATTTTCGCTTCTGTGAAATAAAGAGTGGCAGGGTGTGGTGGCACATGCTGCAATCCCGGCATCTGGGAGGCAGAAGCAGGGGGACTGCCACAAGTGTGAGGCCAGCCTGGGTTACATAGTGAGTTCAGGGCCAGCCTGAACTATACAGCAAGACTCTGTTTCAAAAACAAAAACAAAAACAAACAAACAAACAAACAAAAAACAAAAAAAAAAGAAAGAAAAAGAAAAAAAAGGAATACTGACTGGGTCAGGAGTTTGAAAGAATAGGTCTGTGGTGAAACCAGAGCCACTAACAAAGGAGCCACATGTGAGAGGACACATAGGAACTGTCACAGACACATCCGTGTGGGCCCAGGGCTATGATCTGCAGGGCTGTGGATGCTGAAGCAGCCCAGGCAGCTCCTGGGAAAGCACACTGCGGGGGCTGGATATCAGGGCCAGCGGCACGGCACAGTCATCGGATGACCTGATCCGGTGGCAGACTTTAGAGTATCTGACAGGATAAATGAGTCACCCAGGAATACCGCTTTGCAAAATCTCGTAACTTTATCTCAATTCTGTAAGGCAGAGAATCCAGGGATTTGGGAACACTCAGTCGGAGCAGTCGTTGAAGTCTGACAACCTGTCCTGGGAGAGTGGCTAAGCTGAGTTCCCAGGCAAAGCGCTGGGCCTCTCAGTCCCCAGGTTCTCCAGGCAAGTCCTGTGGGCCCTGAGAGCCAAGCACTGCCGGCACCAACTGGTCTCTACATGTCATCTCTCTCGTTCGCTCTTCTCTGGAGAGGCAGAAAGGTCAGCATTGTTCCCATTTTACAGCTGAGAACCAGATGTTTCATAGCCTTGCACAGAGTTACTGGAAGATCTGGGATTAGAAACCAGTGACCTGTCTGATTCCAGGGAGCTGCCTCCTTGCAGCTCCGGAGAGGAAACAATCCTCTCATCTTAGGACTCATGTATACATGGGTCAGGCCTGAAGAAAAGACAGTTCCTGTCCTCTTGGAGCTGATGGTCAGGGAAGATGCAGAGACCAAACTCACAGGCAAGGACCGCAGGTCAAAGCATCCTTTGAAAAGGGCTTCATGGGAGGCGGCAATTAAGTAGCCTTGTTTCACACAGGCTGAATCTGACAGAATCAGACCAGTGTTTAAGTACACAGGGACAGAGATGCTGCCTGGGAATCTAGGGCCAGGGACACCAAGGCAGAGGAAGTAGGGGGCACTGGAGTGCGGGCAGACTGAGGAATTCCTGGGAGGAGGAGCACCTCATTCACAGGTGGGAGGAGCAGGAGGAGGAGCCAGAGGGTTGCAGCCCACAAGAGCAAGATGGAGCAAGACTCCCTGACCATGAAATTGGGAGACAGACCATTTGCTGAAGTGGATGGAGCACTGAGGCCTCGGGGACATTTTTGTAGCAGGGTGACAAGAACACAGCAGGGAGTGGGCCAGCAATCACAGAAGAGAGGTCCCTGCTGAAGGATTGTGTAGGGGCATCAGGCATATAGCCTTTTTGGGCCCAAGTATTTGGATATCTAGTGAAAGGGGGCTGTGGAGACTGCCAAGGAGATCCAAGAAAAGCAGCAATGCTTTAAGGGCAATGGGTGACAAAATACACGGTAGCCAGAGCAGCACTGAAATGTCGCGTGGCCCAATCTTGGGGTAGGTGCCAGAGGCCAAGCAGAGATGGACAAGGAAATGGCAGGGGGAGGAGGGACGAACTCTAGTGAGCAAGGTGGGAAAGTGGGCAGAGGACAGGAGTGTGGTCAGCGAGGGCACCTGTGGGATCCACATAGGGGAAGTGAAACTGGGGTGACTGTGGACCCTGGGATAGAGCTGGGGAACAGTTCCAAGTCCCATTAGCTCTGGAGAAGATGCTGTGTCCTCTGAGGGTCAGGGCATTTTATTTGCTGAGAACAGCAGCAAAAGGCCTAGCTGAACAGAACTGAAGTGGCCCCACAGTCCCAAGGACTGAGGAAGGAGATGCACCCAGCGGGTCCTCAGTGTCAAGGAGCCCTGCCTTGCTGGCCACAGGCCCCAGAGCCTAAGGAGTCTGTTGAGCCTTCTGGGCTCTAGCTGAGTCCTCAGCTCAACATCCCCTGCAGTGCAGGCATCAGATTTCACCCCTGCTAGCTCCTTCTGGGACCTTCTCCCTTACCTGGGGGATTTTCATGAAACTCCTGAAAGATATACAGTAGCGCTTGACACTTTGTTCCTGAGCTGGCTTGTTTTATAGCTGGGCACATGGCCTAGGGACTGGCCCTGTTTTCCCAGAGAACTGGTGGCTTCTTCCACTGGCCACCAGTGTCACGGCGGGCCACAGCATCAGCTTTTCCTCTTAGGAAACAGTGGGAGTCCTTCCTGGGAGCCATGGGTATGGGTGCCCTCAGGACATTCCTGGCTCTGGGTGGCACAGGTTTCCTGGAAGCCCTGAAGGTGCTGGCGGGGGTGGGGAGGGGCAGGACACAGAGATTCTCAGATGTGATTCCTGCCCTCCAGGAAATGAACAAGTGGCCAGGAAGGCACACACAAGTCCCCAGAGGGCACACCAGTTGGGCACTCAAGAGACTGCTAGCCACATAAGGCATTCACTACTAGGTATGACCGGGAGGTCACTGCGGGAACCCCCATCCTGATCCATACTTGTCCAAGGCTGGGTAATGTGCCATTCTGCAGCAATGGCAGGGAATAGAAACCCCCAAAATAACTCATCATTTCCTGCCACATTGGCAACTACCAGCTGCCTTCTGTGAAGAGCACCCCGGGGATCTCTGCTCAGATGCTCACTCTGCCCTGCCCCTGGCCCGATGGCAGTTGGGGGGTGGTGATGGTCCCAGACCCAGGCTTCACTGTCTCATTTCCAACTTCCCTTCTCTGACCTGACAGCCACAGAAGCAGACTGGTCCCAGGGCCTGAGGTAACACACAAGGACAGCTGCCCCCATCATGCTGTCATTAGGCTCATGCCAACAGCTAGCAGCTGGGCCAGGAACCCATCTACCCTCTTCTGCTATGCCACAGGGCTGCTGGGTGACAAAAAGGCTGGAGGCACAGCTGGGTGATGGGGGCTCTTTCATCTGCATAACTGATCCAGCCCAGAGCCTCCTTCCACTTCTAGTCAACAACCAGGGCTACCAGTAACTGAGAGCCAAATTTCCTTTTCTCTGTGTAAGGCATCTGGGATCAGCAGGCCATCCTCAGCTCCACTGCCCCTGACTCCAAAGAGAAGGCTTTCAGATAAGCAGAGAATCTAGACATGGTGGGAGGCTTCTTGTCTTGCTGCACTACTCCTGTTGCAGAGGGAAGCTGATCAGAAGCTGGATGGAGACAGAACCCAAGAGGCTCCTGGGTAGAGACCTCAGGGTGGGTGCTGCTGAGCTTGTGCGATCCTGGGGCTGCCATGGCTGGTGCTCACCCAGCCTTAGAGGATTACTGCAGACTGAGCACAGGCCCATGGTCTATGAAAGGCGCGGCAAGACCATGAGAAGCTGGACTAGTGCAGCCTCAACTGTCCTCAGTCCCAGTGTCCAGGCCCCTCATTCCAACCTGCTTTTCCCAGGCACAGCCCCTGCCCCTCAGCAGTGGATGGGGTGAGTACTGGCAGCTCTCCTTGTAAGTCCCACCGCTTCTGCCAGCACATCTTCTGGCTGCCTGACCCTGAGTTAAGAATCCCAACTCGACATGTTGTGCCAGACCTATGTAATTTTAACCCAAGGAAGCAATCAAACGAATATGTGAGGCACATGGGCATAAATGTTCGTGGTGCTGTTATGTGCAATAGTGAAGTATTCAAACTATGTTAGCTATCAATTAATTAGGCACCAAGTAAATTGTCTTACTACTAAATCCACATGATCTGAGGCTGTGAGAAATGATGATATAGATCTCTATTCACTGACATAAAATGGTGATTTAGCACGCCATTGAATCAAAATAACATTTCACCAAATAATATATACAGCATGGTCCCCTGTGTGTGTGTGCACATAGGCCCGTGTGCACACTTTATGTATATGCATGAGGAAAAGGTGGAAAGAGACATGGAAATGGTTGTTTCTGGGGCACAGGCCTGTAAGTCACTTATATAATTTTAGTTTTTCCTTTGGAGCGTAGGATTGGATGCAGGGCTCTACCAGTAAAGACCCTCAGCCCTTAGACACTATCTTTTAAAATCTTTTTACAATGAACAAATAATATTTTAATGATCTAGAATAACATTTTAATAGCAAAAGAGTTAAATTACAAAGGGAGAATGAAAGCTTTTTAAGAGCTTCATAGTGTTCTAGCTGCAAGCCACACCCAGACCTAACCCCCAGGAAACCTAGAGCTGGGACAGGCTGAGGCGGCCAAGGCAAGGGTGCAAGTGGATCGCACTGCTGTGTTAAAAATCTCAGCATCAGGGAGGATGACGGAGCAGCTCTGTTCCTGCACCCCTGTACCCCAGACCTCCAGGCGGATGCCTTGCTTATCCCAGCCCAGCTGAGCCCAGACGTACCTTGCGCCGCCCGTCTCTGGTGAGTTCAGGATTCGTCCCCAGGATGCAAAAACCTCGATGGCCACCAACACTTAGCAACGTGCGAGTGTCATGGGGAAGCCAGACAGTCTGAAAAGAAAAGGGAGAAGAATGGGGTTGGGATGGGAACAGTGTCTCTCTCTTTTTTTTTCCTAGAATGTCTATTTTGAACTCCAGTATCTTAGACGATCCCCACCCTAAATGGATGCGAGTCTCAGCCTCGTGTTTTTTCCAGACCCAAGCAGCCTCCTGAGGATGACCTCATGCAGGGTTGTGCAGGCTCTGAGGAAGCACACTCAGATGATGGGGTGCAATGGTCAGCCGAGGACCCCAAGCTGCACAGGAGAGGTATCCCTCTTCTCTTTCCTCCACTGCCAGCGCTAATCCCCCCTATGCAGCCATTAACGCTGAATAAAAGAGAGAACAATGGCATTGTCTTCCACCTAATCCAAACAAAGAAACTCCAGCGATGGAGAAAAATAAGAAATTCAAGTCTTTAATCTAATGCTGAAAAGGACACAAACTCTAGAATTGCAAAAACAAATCATTACTTCTTTTAGACAATAGGCAAGAAGACCTTGAGGAGGCAAAGGATGGGTTACTTGGAGAGATTTTTTTTAAAAAAAATATAGATTTAATACTAGTAGAAAGAGGCTATCTATTATGGGGAGGCAGGGCTGTTTCTCATTTGCTCTTTCAAATGTAATATATGAGAAAGCCATTGCCATGACGGGAAACGCCATCCTTCCCTGCAAAAGCTTGCGACTGTCATTACCTGGAAATCAATATAATTTTTAAATGGAATATATCATTATCAATTGATTTTCTTTTTTCTTCTTAGCACTCCAGGGTCCCAGGTAGCAGGGGGAAGCCTTAACGTGATATGAAGGATTTGGACAGGTAAATAAGTTATTGTAAACTAATTTCATCTCATGGCCAACTTCCCTCAGACAACACCATGGTCTTCCTCAGATCCTCTCTACCTAAGCTTTTTCATCGCCAGTGACAGAGACACCCTGCGAGCCACATCAAATACTTATTTGAAAGCTGAAGGTGGCAAAAATATTACTTTTCCCAAGGACAGAATGTTCTCTTTATGATTAAGACATAACCTCCGCAGGGAGGCAAAGGAAGCCAAGGTCACCATTTAATTTTGACATGGAGCCAATGTTGTGAGTACATTTCCTCTACCAGGCCCATGTGACGTGCACAGAAACATTGATCACTTTGGACACAAGGTATTGGCAATATTTGTGATTAGAAGATCGATGTACTTCTGGGAAGGATCCTTAGCAGATATATGGCAGAGAAGAGAGGTTGAGAAGACAAGTAAGCAACTCATTTTCAAGTTCTTGAGAAACTCACTCACTCACTTACTATGCATAAATTGAGTGTCTGCTGTGTATTGAGCCATGTCCCAGGCCCTGGCAATGCATGAATGAATGAAACAAGAACTATCTCCGCTGCCATGCAGCTCAGACTCTTGGAGTAAAAACATGTAAGAAACAATAACCTTATAAATAAGTGAGCACTGTATGGTACACTGGAAGGTAGTAAGTTTGACTTGAAGAGATAAAACCAAACAGAGTAGGGGATGCATGTTGAGAGCTCTTGTGAAGTTTAAATAGAATGGAAGGAATGAGGAGTGGGGTCTGCAGGGCAGAAGGAAAAGCCAGTGCAAATGCCTCAGGGTGATGGGGGAGGCAGGACTCCTAGCACCAGCAAGGAGGCCACTGGGACAGGCCAGAAGATGAAGCTGGAGAAGTGAGAATCCAGACTGCGTAGGGCCTACATGTAGGCCATTGTGAAGTTTGCTCACTGAGAACCCAAAGATCTCAGTCACGGCCTGCAGAAGGGTCTAGTACTGAGAAAACACTTTGAGGTCAATGTCAGCTTAATCTGCTTTTCTTTTTTTCAATCAACACAGCTCAGCTGTCTCAGGTGAGCGAGAGCCCACATTCCAGGCTGTAACCAGGATATGCTGAATGCATACAACACAGGCCATATAGAAGCTAAGGGACAGCAGGGGAGGGAGTAAGGGACTGTGTGCATCTTGTTCTGATGATAGTGATAGTGCCCTTCCTGCTCTGTGGTGCCAGAGGCCACTCTGGGAAGTGATGACTGAAAAAAGTTGCAAACAAAACAACTCCATGTAAAGGTGGGTTCTTTGTGACTTTTCCTTACTGTGAAAGTCCTGGTGTAGAATGACAGGTTAGCTACTATTGGCTGTGTGGAATAAGTCCTGTCTTCTCCCACCCTCGCACCCTCTTCTATGTCTTGGGATACTCACTGCCTGGCATGGAAGGCATCCCTGGGACTCTGGGACCTCGGTCTCTTCGTTATTGTCAATTTGCGCAGGTCCTCCTAGGAGACTGGGACTGATTTACTCCCTTTTCTCCCTTCTTCCCTGTGGAGTCTCCATGGGCTGTGTCCTTAAACTGAAGACCATGGTTCTAGGTGGGGGAAAAAGCACTCCCCATGACTGGCTCTTCTATTCCAAGGATAAGGACAGTTCTACCCTCATCCCCACTATTAGCCTTGGGTACTACCCTATGTGTACACTATTATGATTTCTTTATGCTGTGCCTACTGTTTCATGGATGTTTATTTATTTAACTCTCTTCAAATTATACATTTATGTGTCTTTCATTTCAAGATTCCAATGTATATATGTGCAGAAAGAGTAAAACACAGGGCTTTGGAACTAGACAAATCATCACTAGAATGTTACCAGTGCCACTTAGTTTTATGATACTTGGTAAGGTCTTTAATATCTATAAACCTGTTTCGCACTTTTAGAACCAGCGAAGTTGGCCCATGAGTCCTCCTGGGCCTCCTCAGCAGCATCATCCCCTTTAGTATCATTTAAATATCGCCTCAACCTATCCATGAGCACCTGCACCATGACACCTTGGCCCTCACCAAGTGGAACCCCCCTTAAGACTTTCTGACTGTTCTTACCTCACTTTCAGCCTTAGCTTATACCTCGGGATTTGTTTATATTCCCACATCTTCCCTTTCTTGCTCATCTTCCTTCACCCAGCTTTTACTTGTCATCAGATTCTGGGCTGAGAATAAGCAGCACTGTAATATTTGAATCACTGGTCCACATCACCCATCACATGCCAGTGTTGAATGGATCCATGATTCACTGACTTGCCTTTGGACGCCTAAGTTACACACACACACACACACACACTCACACACATACACACACACTTTATACACATTCCACTTAATGAGATTACTGTTATGCATAGTATGTAAAGTGATTTTAAATGACTAGAAGTCAATTTCTAGTAACGACTTTACTCCCATACTAACATTGTAAAACCTAAAATTTCCTAGGAAAATGAATCTCATGAAGGAGAAATCACGGACACCTAGGTATAGCTTTTTTTCTCTTGCTGAGATGATAACAATCCAGACTAGACCCTTTCCCTTCCACTAATTTCACCATCACAGTAAACTTACATTCTTAAGGAAAACAAAGTTCAAAAGCCAAAGGAGAGCAGACTCCTTATTTTAAAAGCACAGTAGGCAATCAGTCACTGCTGGTGAAAGGGGTCTTCTCACTCTCCTGTGCTCAAGGTACATAAGGGATACTGATTGATTTGACAAGACATCAAGGCCAATATGAAAGTGACACCTCTGAATGGGTGTTTGACTTAAATGCTGGGAGATCTTCAAAACAGAACTCAAGAAAAATATCTGGGATGTATTTTAACTCTGAGTCTGGAAAAATGGTTCCTGACATGAACCAAATTGATTGCCAAGAGAATTATAAACAAGGGCCCCAGGATTTTTTTTTTAAATGTCTCTATAAAAGATACCAATTTCTGGGAAAAAACTGTGTACAGAGAGGACACAGCAATTAAGGAGTCTCCAGTTTGATGTAGGATCAGAAATCATCCCTGTTCAGCTTTTGACCACACTCGTCTATTGCGATTCCAGCACCAGGTTGTTCAGCACCAACCTTCAGGAGGCTGTGGAATGTGGTTCCTTTACTTCTTGGGACATAAAGGCACAGGACAGAGAGGCCATGATCCAGAGTGAGAAAGCCAGCCCCTTGCCCACCCTCCTGTCAGCCTGGGCAGCCGGGTTCTGTGGCAGCCTTGGCACAGGGCTCGATGTCTGTTCCAAATGCATCCTGTATGAGAACACTCATTCATACCGTCTTTCTTTTAAGAAGGCATAAAAACAGGCCATCCATTAATAACATCAACCATGGTTTCACCAAAGCCTGCAGGGATCTTGCCAACACGAAAATAAACACACTCTGAGGGTTTATCCATCAGTTTCTTGACAGTTCAAGGGCCACAGGGTCTGGAAGGCCTGGCTTTTAAAAGGGGAGAATGAAGATGTAAAGCAGAGCACGTTACGAGCAACCACTCGGCATGATGCAGTGGGGAGAGTTCCTATTTCCATTAAGGGCCAGGTTGGCCACCAGTGAGATCCATTACTTGTTTTTTCAACTGGTGGGGCTGCATCTCCTTCCAAGCTTTATTGTGAGGATGTATGCATCTAAGTAAGACCACAATGCCCGGCAGAAAAATGGCAGCCCAACATTCATGATGGTCAGAATTCACAAAGCCTAACTCACATTTTCTCATTTCAATGACTTGTTTACTTTATTATCCCCATTTTATAGATGAGAAAATAGAGGCTCATGGCAAATAAGAGTTGTCCAGAGTGGCACAGGAAGTCAGTGAGGAAGGGAGGCCAAACTGGAACTCTAAATTTTGTGCCTCCCATTCTGTACCTTTGTTTAGGATCACTGGGACCCTCTTGTTCCAGGCCCCTTGTGAATGAGGACAGCTGTCCTGTTTTAGTTCTGCACCATCTATAGGCTGAGTAAAGGAACCCCACTGCCCTCCCTCTCCCTGGCCACTCTCAGCTGCCCTGGTGGGGGCTGGGTTTCCAAGGGACATTTGTACTGCATGACCCTCACACAACCCAGAGCTCTGAAGTGCCCTTCTTCTCACCTGCTCCTCTGTCCAGAGAGGGCCGGTGTTCAAGGAATCCCCACGACCACTAACTCTGCACTTCCTAACCTGTCTTCTCATGATCACTCTGCCCCGCAAGAGAAAAATTAACCTGAATGGCATTCACATTCTCCCCAACAAGAGAAATTAAGCTTAAGGAGCAAAATTTCTTCAGAGAGCTTCAGAGGGATATAAATCAAGTAATAGCTCAGAGTTTTCCCCCTCCTCCAACTCAGGTAGCCAATTCTCGCCCACTTGGGGTAATCCCTGCTCTGTGCCCCTCCACCAAGGCTGCAGGAATGAACCGCTGAGGCACCTCCAAGTCTGCTTCTCCTGGATCCTTATCCCAGACCATAGCGCTTCTATCTACCTCTTTTTGTTTTTCTCTTCTTTTTGTGGTACCGGGGATTGAACTCAGGACCTTGTGCTTGCCAGGCAGGCACTTATGTGGCTGAGCTATCTCCCAGGCCCTAATGTCTACCTCTTATTCAACCCAATTCCTCTTCCTTCCACTCCTGCCACACATACAGCATTGTTCAGAAAACTGAGCATGTATTAGTTCTGATTTCTGCCCTCAGGTTAGATCTCTTACCTCTCACCTTACTGTATAGACTGAAATGTGTAACTTCACCCCCCCAAATTCTTACATTGAACTCCTATCCAGTCTGGCTGCCTTTCAAGGTAGGGGCTTTATGGCAGTAACTAAGGTAACCGGGGTCAGAAGAGGGAGCCCTGACCCACTCGAATGATCTGATTGGTGTAACCATAAAGGTGGAAGAGACACCAGACTGTTCCCCTCCTTCTCTTGGGAGGACACAGAAAAGGTGCCCACATATAGACCAGGAAGACAGCCCAGCCCTGGTGGACCTACACAGCCCCCTGAGCTGCAACAAGACCAATTTCCAATGCTAAGGGCAACCAGGCTGTGTATTTTGGGATGGCAATCTGACCCATCTCACACCTGTATCAAAGCAATGTTGACACCAAAGAGACTGTGCTAGACCATGCTACCCTCCCTGACAGAATGGATCTATGACCCCAGGGCTCGGGAGAACTCTGACCAGGAGGGTTCTCCCCAGGCTCTTGCTCTTCTCTGCTGCTGTGACTTGTTACACTCAGCCACTGGACCGCAGTTGGGGTGAACACTGTGTGTTCTTGAGGCTGCATAATGAGGAGGAAATGAATGAGCCACCTGGACTGATCAGCCTGCCTCACTCACAGTGACACTGACTATGTCAGCACGGTGCACACAGCTGGCATGTAGTAGGTGCTCAGGAAAGCTCTGCTGGAACAAGGAAAATGCCCACAAGATGCACTCATCTCTACAATTTTTCTTTGAACATCTGGAAGATATTCACACCACAGTTTCATGACTGGAATACAAACTAGCTTTTTAAAAAAATCAGACATTGCTTCCAGATTTTGCTCTTATAAACAGGCCTGCATCCTCCCTTTAATTTGCAATAATTCCTTCCCAGATGTTGCTTCTCCTTCACACCCATAAATTTAAGCTTTTCATGATGACGCTTCACATTTGCCGGGTGCTGCTGGCTATGTGGAGCGATCCTGCATCTCCTCTGCCTCATTAGACTGCCTTGTGGGCCCCGAGAGGCAGGACAGCGCCGATGTCCCTAATTCACTGATAGGCAGGCCAGCTGCTGCTCTCCTGAGTGAGGCCGGGCAGGCTGTGGGCTTCCTTGCTCCTGGTGCGGGAGGCACACAGCATCCCTTCTTGTCCTCTATAGGCTCTGTGTGGGCTAACTGAAAGTGCCTTCCCCACCACCTCCTTTAGAACTCAGACTCAAGTGTGGACACATTTCTTCCTGGACTCTCCCGACAGGACTGTGGCCAGGCAACAACATTTAAACAAGAGCCAACTAGAGTTCCAGGAGTAAAACCAAACAACAGGCCAAGAGAAAGGATGGATGCGGGAAGAAAGCAATGCAACACATATCTTGCCATCCTCACCACCTCAGCCTCAGCCCCAGTGAAATCCACACCAAGGCAAGAGCCTGCTTCTGGTCTGGACTCTACAAGTGGTACCAAGGCAGCAGGACTGCCCTTCTCCTTTTCCTATTATGGCTCCTGATCAAGGTCTATCTCTTCCCTGTGACTGATTCTACAGCAAATCCTGGGACCTGTACCCTAAGTGCTCAAGTAGCCCCTGCACCGTGAGCGCTGTGAGCCCTCTGTGGATCACACAGGTGTATGCAGCAGGTGGCTGGAGATGGTATGGTGTGGGGACAGGAAGGACAGCCTCACTCTAGCCCCCTCTCAGGGTCTGGGATAGGCCTGCCTGGACAAGAGCCACAGCTGTGAATGCTCAGGGTCCCTTGGCATGCCTGTGCTTCTGGGCCTTGGCCTAAAAGCTTTAAAGAGAAGTGTTGGGGAGACAGGTAGTTTCACAGGTATCCCAGGTAGGCTGTTAGCTTTTATGTGTTTCTGGTCCCCCCAAAAGACTCAGAGACCCCAGTCCTTCTGACTGCTGGCATCTGGCCCATGGTCTGCATGGTGTAGCCAGTTTCCCCGTGGATTTCTATGCCTTGGACATATCTACGTAAGATGGGCTCAGCTGGGCAACCGCCACAGGGCACAGGAGATCGTAATTTGAGAATCCTTTCTAGATCTTGACAGCCAACTGTCCATATCCGTCTGCTTCCACTCCCATCTCCTGCCTCAGGATCCTCACATATATATACTGCAGTGATGAAGTCACTGAATAGCCAGCGATATTCTGAGAGCTACCCAGTCTTCAGTTTTTATGTTCACCAGGCTGCTGTGCCAGCCCAGTTACCTCTAAGAAAATGGGGAGCCAGAGCCCAGGCCCCAGAGCAAGTTCTGCTGTGGTTTAGCTTTCATAGGCTCCTTCACCTCAGAACCCAAGCCTTTCAGCCAACGGCTGCAAACCCCTTCCTGCTCCCCAGTAGGTTTGCTGGGTAATGCTTCCTCACCCAGCAAAGAACGATTTTATCTGAATGGATCTGAGGCTGCTTCTGTATTCTCAGAGGGAAAAATTTGTGAAAGAAAGTCTATGGAGATTAGAAGACTTTCTACCCAGATCTGATGAGTTATCCATTTAAAAATAAACCACAGATAGGCATGTTTCTCCATACTCCAGCAGAAAGCAGTTATTACCAGAAATTTCTGTAAGTACTCTGCTTTTCTTGGCCAATGTAGAAACAGCCTAGGAGCTGAAAACAGAATGGGAAGATCACTTGGTTTTCCTGGTCTCTGCCGGCGTGTGCAGGTAAGTGGCTTTGTCACACAATGGCTTCATGTTTGATCTGAAAACTATGAAACCCTGGGCTGGGGGTTACAACTCACTGGTAGAACATTCGCCTGGCATGCACAAGGTTCGTCCCCAGCACCACAAAACTTTGAGCACCAATGACAGACTGGCCCAGCAAGATGTCTGGATATGGGCAGGGAAACCAACAGCAAGAGCAGGTGTGTGCCGAGGTCAAGGTTACACAGCCAGCCAGCAGGAGAGCTAGGACAAGAGCCACGTTCCTACTCCCTGGCTACTGTCATTTCTTTCTTCCAATGATCTTTGTACCTTGAACTGTCACCAGAAGGTTTCCAGGAAAGTGTCTCAAAAAGGTCAGATAACTTAGCCCAGCCTAGCCCTCTCTTCCTTCCTACAGAAAGTCCCTCTCTAGTAAGCATTAAATCAAATCTTCCTTGCTGCATTACTTTTCAAGCTCGATGTTTCTAAATCCAAAGACATCTATAAATAATACATACTCATTTATATGTACATTTAAAAGGTAAGAAAAACCCATAACAAAGATACCTATAGATTCTCATGAATACTAATGGCCTACTCAAAACACTGTGGAAGCAAATGGCTAATGAACGTAGGTAACCACACGTATGACCTTCCCTCCACTCGCGAGCCTCACCTGACTCCACTACTTCCCACGGTCACGTTTAGCCATCTGCTTCTTCTTTTATATGTGGGACTGTGTATTTTTTCCCCCTCTCCGGTTTTATATGAAACATTTAGCAATGAGGTAGCAAATAAAAATACTACATATCATCTAGAATTTGTATAAAATTGTTCTTGGCTTTAATGCATCTAAAGGTTGACAGAAAGAAACACACAGATGATTCTTAAAGGCCTATTTCTATTTTATTACACATTACACACATCACACTCCATTGAGAATATGTAGGAGTCGGTGTGGTTCTCTGTGTCACAAGCTGGCGTGGTGAAGATAACCACATCCAGAGAACATCTTCCCGGGGAATGAGGTGCACTCTCGTAGCAGCTACCCCGTGGGCAGAAATGGAACTAGTCATCCATCAGCACTCACATTAGTCTTTGGAAGCAGGGGTACTTCTTCCCCTCCAAAGAGTGTACTCTTGGCGTTGTCTGCCTGCAGTCTTCCATCCTGCTCATTTCCTCTGGTCTTCACTCCAAATCGAGGGCCTGGATGGAGCAGCCTCTCTCTAAGGCAAACACTCAGGTGGGCTGGAAGTTGGCTGCATTGGCGTCTGTCCCTCTGTGTCCACACGCAGAGCTCTGAGCTGCCCATGGCTGCAGAGGTGAGGATCAAGTTAGCTCTGCCTGCAGGAGGGCACAAGGTCTGGGCTGGAGCAGCCTGTGGTTTTCAGGATGGGACAGGGTGTAAGTTGGAACATGGGGGTCAGAGTGCCCGGAAGACCGAAGGGCAGGAGGACCTGTCTTAGTTGTCCCCCCCAACCCCCGAGAACAGATCCTCAGACAGGGATTTGGGTGCAAGTGGTTTCTTTGGGAGTTGATCTAGGACTCACTGTGAAGGAGCAGAGAAGTGAGAAAGGCCTGGGGAAGGGAGTGGGGAGAGTATGAATGAGAGGGGGTACAACTAGGGCTCAGGCCTGCTGGCCCTTCTGAGAAGCTGTGAACACCCCCCGCAGACCTGTGCTGCCAAGAGACAAGGGCCTGGGGAACTTTATGGCCTCTGGCTGGTGGAGAGGTGCTCCGTGGATCTAGCCAGCCTTGTGCACAGCCTGGGTGTGTCCACACAGAGGCAGCAAGTGGGAACTGTCAGCAGGCCATCCTTTGATCATGGTGGGAAGCATGGGCTCCCACAAGTCCTGGAGTATTGCCGGGGATGACTTTCATGTCTACTCCAATGCTTCTGAGGAGAGGGAGACACACACTGCTTGCCTCAGTAGGAGACCAGGGGCTCGCCTGGTCCTACAGAAGAGGCCATGTCATATGTGTTGTAATGGGATCATCTGCTATCTGTCAGCCAGGCAGCAACCACGTATGAAAAATAACATTGAAGAGCAAATTAAATGAACTGTCTGCAGGCAGCCTGTGTAGATGAGGAAGGGTTGCCGTTGACAGATCTATTAAAATTATCCATAAATTATCTAAGAGCACATAGATACATGTTTAGAATGAGAGCATTGATTATGGGCATTTTAAATACAGCCTGGATTAAATCATCTCGTCTCTCTTGAATGGAGTACTGATGTTTAAGGAAAGAGGTAGGAAAAATAAGTTATGCCTGTCACCTTTCTGACCAAAAGGAATGTTTAGATCTCTCAGTTTTCAGGATGATAATGTAAGCCACTAAGACTTCTGGGTACTGCCACGGTCCCCTACAAAGGGGCTCTCAGACACAGGCAATCAGAGGGGCCTTCAGAAACAGAGAGAGCAGGGATGTGCCTCTTTTGCCAAGAGGCGCTTCAGTGTGGTAAGGGAATTATTGGGTAGTTATTCCAGAAGCTCAGGTAGGTGACTGGGAGTATGGGCTAAAAGGTGATGGAAACTGGAGTGGATTTCCCTGAGTGAAGGAGGCATCAGAGTGCACTGACAGGCCCAACCCGCTGGGGGCCTTTGAGAGGGATGGAGGAGCACAGGTCAGGGTTGTCCCACTGGAGGGGCAATGAAGTTTGATTGTTTCTTCACTGATTGCCATCTGTTGCTGGCTAAGGGCTGTTGTCAGGGGATTAACTCATTGGCCCTTTCGGTCCGCCCCAAGTGGTCAAGAAAGGCTGGGAGGTCCCTGGAGACATAAGCCTCCCCTAAGCGCACACTGCGCTTGAAATCTGTAACCTCTGATTACATGGATGGGATTCAATTTGCTTCTATCAAAAGTCTAACAAAAAGAGACCACCCCCCTCCCTGCCCCTATGTAATCACAGAATAATATTATAATATTTTTGCATGGAAATTGCATTATTTCCCTGATGGAAGCATAGGCTTTGAACCTCTGAGGGCTTCACCTGCTACATTACTTTTCAAAGTACGAAGTAGCAGGTTCCAATTATCTGAAAAACATTTAAAACAGTACCGGCACAATACATAGTATGATCCAGATGGAGAGAATACATATTTTCCAGGACAGGCACCTTGATTAGTGACTGTGATTGTTAAACACATTTCGGGTAATATAGTGATAATGGACATTAATAGTAGCAATAGTGGTGAAGTGCTGAAATATAATCATTTCTGATTATATTACTATTTCCTTTTGTGCAACACAGTGCATATTTCCAAATGACTACACTCATTAACTACACAAAAGCCCAGCGGCAGGTCAGCCAAAAGGTGGTCAGAAGGGGCTCATAGCTCCCGGTACTTGGAACACGGGGAAAGATGGGTCAGAGTTCTTGGACATCTGTCATCTGGCTCCCTCTGAGACCTCTGTGGACTCTCACAGGCATTAGTGACCAAGTGGCCTGTAGGAAATGCCCCTATGTGCAGTATAACGAGTAGATGAGTTTTAAATAAACATTTCGCATATTAACTTTTTTCTACACCCAAATATGTAGCCACTTGTCTTCAATTCTTCACTAGTCCTCAAAAAAGTTAATCCTTTATATTTAATATAACCAATATATCAACTATGTAAAAAAAAAAGACTAATCAACTGAGTGAACACAGACATAACATTTTATTTTTTTGGATTATCAAATCCCAATTTTAGTGTTTAGATGTTGTTGCAAACAGACTTTTAAAGATCACTTAAAAGCAAGCCAACCAATGGTTAATTGCTGCAAGAGATTGTGAATGTTCACCTAGGAGGCAAATGAAAAAATGAAACCCAAAACAACTGCTTCAACTTATGGAATTAGGACCTATCTGTGGCATGGGATAAAATTTTGGGGAAGACCTAATCCTAGGATTCAAGAAAATGCTATCTCTCAAAAACTTAGAAGAGAGTGAGGATCATGAAGCTTTGGAAAGCTGTCAGAGGATGCAAAAAACTGCTCTAGTAATAAAACATGAGTACACACACACACACACACACACACACAGTGGAGGTAAGGCTGCACAGCACAAGTGTGAATAATGACTCACGAAATGTAAGTGGGAACGGCAGTGTTTATAAATTAACACTTATATAGTTCATAATTTTAAGCACATGTCACTAAAGTAATAAAATAGTAAAAATATTCTTGCAACTATATTCCAAAATACTTATATATTCGATCAGGTAAAAGATTTTCAGAAAGTTTTTTGTTGGGAAAGTGTGTGGGGGGGTATCTCATATTTGGGCATAAATGTCCTTTTCTCTATATGTGGGAAGGTGGCATCCTGATCCCCAGGTCAAAGCACTAGTGATGCTTAAGGTCTTAATCCAACAACCCCCTTCTTTTGCAGATGGGGAAAATGAAGTCCAGAGAATTCTCTGTCTCACTGAGGAATCATTCTAGGAACAGGTAAGACAGAAGAAGCCTAGAAATCAGCGCTGGCTTCTCCCAAGGCCTCCCCAGTGACTGAGGATGTGGTGCAGTATCCTTGCCTGGCCTGCAGGGATAAATCTGGGCTATAAACTCACAGGTGAAAGTGCTCTGTAAGGAGCATGCCACCAGGGGTTCCTCAGCCATCAGCACCCTACGGCACCTTCCTTCTCTTTGGGAGGGCAATCCCTTCAGATCACAGACCACGGGGCAGCTCCTGAGTCCTGCCAGAACCCCACCCTTGCCTAAAAAAAGAATGAAGACACATGTAAAGGCCTATGCAAACACAAAAATGTGTCTCAGCCTTTCTTTCTGAATGAGATGTGTGCTGCAGAATTTGCCAGGTGGGATGATCTTGTGGTCCCATCTGCCAATTCCCTCTGGCCTCCTTGAGCAGGGGAGACTAGGGTTAAAATCTCATTTCCCCCCCTTGGCCCTGCAAGCCTCAGCCTCTTGTCAATGCCAGGGCTTGTCAATCCTGAGCAGGGAGGGGCTGTCACATCTAAACAGGACCTCATAAAAGACCCCTTCCCTTCTGGAAGGCAGGAAATGTACTGGTTAGTAATGCAACTTTTGAAGCACAGGTTTCCTCTAAATTTTATTAGCCCCCTTTTCATAACCAGCAAAGACAGGAAAAGGAGGTATGTCTGGTAGTGGGAGGGATTATAGAGAAGGCAGTGAAAGGAGCCCGAGCTAGAGGAGTTGGAGGAGGGGGTCACCAAGTCCTCTTAGAGGGCCCCAGGCAGCAAATTGTGAATTTGGTTTCCCACTAACATACTTCCCTTAAGTGCTTCTCTGTTGATGGCCAGAGTGCCCTAAAAAATTAACAGCTACAGAAGAACTTCTCATCAGGAGCAATTAAAGTAGCTAACTCCAGGTCATGCTCTGCTAAGCTGGGGACGTGGAATTTTTGGAGCAGCAGCAGGAACTTCTGGAACATAAGATTATGAGTTGAGGCCTTGTGGTTGTTCAAATGTGGTCCTAGAGCCAGGTTCAAAGGTAGAGACAGAAAAAACCCCACAGGCTATGTCGCGCTTGGTTCAGAGTCAAGTCCCAGCTTGCTCAGCTACTCAGTAAATGATGTGTGGCAGAGTCCTCGACCCTTGTGCCTCAGCATCCTCAGCTGTAAAATGGCAATAAGAAGAGCGCCACAGGGTTATGGGGAGATTAAACGAGGTAATAAAATGAAGGGCTTAAAGAAGTGCCCAATTCAAGACGGGCCTCAAAACTCTTACTGATTATTGTTTGATCTTATCTGCCACTAAAATGATCTTCCTAAGACACAACTATGGTTTCCTCCTATTTGGACTCCTTTAGCAGCATCCCACTGAATAAATTCAAGATGGTTTCTATGGCCACAGCCCTACCCTAGCAACTTCCACTCTTACCACTCTGAACTGGTAAGGCCCTGAGCTTATACTACTACTGCATGACCCTTTCCTCACCTCTGGCCTGCCCTGTCCTGTCCATCCTTCATCTTGGGCTTGGCCGCTTCCCGGGCAGGTCCAAGTGCCCACCCTCAGAGCTCCTGACTGCATACACACATTTACCAAGGCACTCCACAGCCTGCTCCTGCCTTAGTGCAGGCAGTTCTTTGTGGTGTGGGCTGGCTCGTGCAATGTTTGGCAGCATTTCTGGCCTCTACCCACTAGATGCCAGCAGTGCCTCTTCTCCAAATCAGGATGATCAAAAGTATCCCCTGACACTGCCCAATGCCCCTAAGGAGAAGAAGGGGACAAGATCACCTCAGGATTAGAAGCAACATATTAGACAAAATCATAAGCTCTCTGAGCCTACAGACTATTCCTTTTTCATGTCCCTATCACTGGGACCTGGTTTATTTTTATTTTATTTTATTTTTTTGTGGAACCAGGTATTGAACTCAGGCCCTTGCACTTGCCAGGGAAGCNCTTATTCCACTGAGCCATTTCTCTGGCCCCTGGGACCTGGTTTAGTAGTTGGCATATACTAAGTGCTCAATACACGCCTGTTGAGAAGGAAAGAAGGGACTGACATAAAATGAATCTAGCCTCATAATAAGTATGCCACTTGTGTTGGATCAAATAATGAATAAAAGGATGAAATCTACAGAGTTTGCTAAATGAGTGAATACAAAGTAGGTATATTGGATAAATACATGAGTAAGGACCTTTCATCATTTTAATCTCTTAAAGAAAAACTTCAATCTCCTCCAGCTCCTACTTAGCTCTTTGGGGTCACAGTGAGGAAGTGGAAGTGTGGCCTGGGCCTCCTGGGAGTCTGCCTTCTCACTACCATTCTCTCCTCAGCCCATAAACACCCCCAAAGTCCTCAAGCCGAGGTCCCTGCCAGTCCCCACACTGCCAAGCCCAGTGATGTGGGTGTCTCCACTTGCCATCTCATTTGCTGCCTGACCCAACATCAAGTGCCATTCTTGGAAACGGGCATTGTGACCAAGATGTTTGGTGACTGCCACGGCGTTGGCACATCCACCAGTCAGGAGAGTAGCTGGGGACCTGCAATAGAAAGCCCCACTGTGCGGCCTGCAGGCTGGGTTCAAGTCTTGCCTGAGATACCTTTTCCCTCTGGCTTCCACGGCACAACTATCCCTGGCTTGCTCTCTGCTGCGGTGATTATCTCTCCCCGTCTGTTTTGCAGAATCAGCCTTCTTTCTGGTGATAAAATAACAGAGCTTGCTGAGGATGTTTCCTAGGCCTCCTTTAAAAACTCTGTTCTCTTCCCCTATGTCTGTGACGGTGAACCTTTTAGAGACCAAGTGCTCAAATCGTAACCCCAAGCCCCCTTACTGTGAAGTGCCAGCACTGCAATTGAACCCAAATCACTTGGCTGCTAGGGCAATGCTGGGGCGATGAGACACTCCCGAGGACTCCCGTCTCCTAGATAGCACCACTATCGAATGCACAGCACTGACCTGGGAGCCACCCTGTAGGCCCTCCACCTTGCCCTGCTCCCACCCGCGTACCTGACCCCTATCCCCTTGACATAACTTCTTTCCTTCACAGCTACTGCCACTTCCCTGGCTTGCAAATCCTTTACTTGTTTCTCCCGAATCCTCACTTGCTCTTCTCCAATCTGCTGTCATATTACAGCCAGAGATAATTTTTTTTTTCCCAAAATGCAAATCTGATCCAGTTTCTCCTCTACTTCAAGCTGCCCCTACGAGGCTCTGGTGAGGACTGGGGCCCAGCATGGCCCACAATCTGGACCCGCAGCCCACTCCTGCCACATCCTACGCCTCTCCTATCTCTCTCCAGCAATCAGTGTATCCCGGTGTTCCACTCTCGTGCCACAGGGCCTTTCCACATGCTGACCATTCTTTTTCTGGTTTCACTGATTGAGCCCCACTTAATCAGTGGCTCCTGGCATCCTTTCAGGACCCGTTAGCACATCTGTGACCAAGAAAATGGCAATCACCAGTCACACCGCGGGAGTGCTCTCTGAGGGCCCCTTCTGGAGCTCCCATCCTGGGTAAATTTCAAAGTTGGAAAGCAGCCACCCCTTCCCACCTTTCTCCACTGGGGGAAGGCTCTATAACCTTAATGTAAGTAAGTTGTCAGGAATTCCCCCAGCAGTGGCAAAGTGGCACCAGGCTTCAGCGTTCAACGTGGCAGGAACAGAAAACACAACTCAAGCATTTACAGCAAAGCACACATCACCCGCAGCCTGAAGAGCTGGCATGGTGGATGTTTCCGGCTCCTCACTCTGGGTGCTAGACACACGCGTCACGTGACTTCACTAGGGAAAGTGTCAGATTTAGTCCTCGGATGTTTTCTCAGGATCCACAGAAGAAAGAAAGAATACACTAGGTCAGTGACGGTGAATGTTTTAGAGACCGAGTGTCAAACTGAAACCCCAAGCCCACTTATTTATTGCAGCGGGCCAACATTGCCATTAAACTTCAACACTGAGGTTTCAGTTTAGAAAAAGCCACTCTACATTAACATCTTTTGTCTTCAGAGAAAAACACAACTCTCGTGCGTGCCAGAGGTTCTCTGTCACTGCACTGCCGTAGAGCAGAGGCCACGTTCCAGCTCCGAGGACTCCGGGGACTCTGGCCTGCACCTCCCCGCCCCGACAGCTCCCCGCACTCAGCTGCTCGGTGACTGTAGGGCCTCTGTGGAGGTGGTTCCCGCTTAACCCTGTCACTGTTACTGTCACTGCCTGGGCTTTTCTCTGCTCTAGCCTCTTCAACTTAGAACATGGGGAAGGTTTGGGTCCCCAGAGCATGCTGAGGAGAGGAATGTTCTGCAGAGAGGCTCGATGGCTGTGCTTGTTCACAAGGGCTGCCACAATAAAATGCTACCGGCTTCAAGGCTTAGACAACAGAAATTGATTTTCTCAGTTCCAGAGGCTGGAAGTCCAAGATCAAAGTGTCAGGAGTGTTGCTACCGATTCTGGAAGAGACTAAAGTCCACATCTCTAACGGAAGGAGCCAATTCAAGGGCAAGGGACACTGAAGAAGCATCCAGACAGTCTTCTTCACTCTATCAATTTGGCTCCAGAAATTTCCAACTTATTGCACAGAGGTTAGGGACATGAGAAAAAATAAAGGCACCCCCTACCCAGCTCTTGTGTTTACAAGGCGTCAAACTCAGCACGAAGCCCTTTGCCCTCTAATCTTATTAAATCTCCATGGGATTTGATGCCAGGTGTCGCGGGCAGGCAGTGCCGCCCCATCTACACTAGGTACCCAGCACCGCACAGGCTCTGCTGGGCAGGAGGCAACAAGAGACCTTTGTTGCATGGAGTTTAGAAAAATCCTCGTTCTAGAATCTGTCTGAACAAAAGAGGGGGGATTAGAAGAAAACTCAGGAGAGAGGGATTGCAAAAATTACTGAGAACCCATGGCAGAGCTTTCTAGCCGTCATGAGATTGTACAAATGAAATAACTAAATCATTATCCCGTTTTCTGATATGATTATACAAGGAAACAGAAAAAGCTGACTAAATAAGTGCTTTAAAATGTATAATCTGCATCTTTTTAAAATAAAACCAGGATTCTATAAGGAATGTATATCAAGGTTATACAAAACATCAAGACTATACATTTTCTAGACAAATTTAAATGGAGTCTGCCTGGAGGTTTAAATAAAATCCATCCTACTAAGCATAAAAATAAGGCTCTTTTTAAAAACAATTACTATATGAAATAAAGAATAAACATACTAGTTTAATCTTTTCCTAAGCTCATCCTACAACATAATCCACTAAGTCTCCCCGTGATGGGGACGGGATGGGAGGAGAGACGCGGAGGCTGAGCTGACAGCTAATGAGGAAGGCTGCAGCCGGTGCCGCCAGGGGCTGTGCGGGACTGCAGATGCTGGGCTCTGACTCCAGAAAGCAGGGCACAGGGGTCTTAAAAAGAGAGCCAATTTGATCCTATTGGTGTTTCAAAAGATGACTCATGGGTTGGCAGCCCCTCACAAAACAGGAGCCATCAGCCAAGAGAAAGGAAAAGATCAGGCACTCCATAGACGCCCTCAGAGCAGACCTGTTCTCTCACTTGCCCTGCTGTGCGGACCATTGGCAGTGCGTGAGCCTTGGTCCCTTGTGCAGGGCCCTGCTTTCAAACACTGTTCAACCCCTTGACATTGCAGTTTCCCAATGCAGCTCCAAAGCAGCTTCCTTAAATGTAGGTTAAATAACAAGTGTGGAGGTTTGGCAGTTATAAGTTACCAGCGGGCCTGAATTTTCTTCTTCAAAGAAAAAAAAAAACCCAGCAAAATACAAGTCTTATTTTATGATCTTGTTTTTTTTCTAAATATTCATATAAGCTGACCTTTTCAAGGCACCGTTTGCAATGAAAAACATGCTGGTAATAAATCGTGTTTCTCTGGCTTAATTGAAGCAGTGTGTTCACCGTGAGCTGGGGACACTGGGCACGGAGAGAGACGCAGAGCTCAGCCAGCACCATGGGGGGAAGGTCCCCCCACAGTCCAGGCAAGGACACCTCTCCTAGGCAGGCTGTTTCCCCAGAAAGAAGGAGGAGAATGCTGTTTGTTCTTCACAGTGCATTTTCAATATGGGAGATGCACTATTAGTCTCAGAGCTGCAGGGAGAGACTGCCTCTGTCTGTGCTGGCTGCAGTGACGCTGTCATGTCACACAGTGCAGGAAGTTCGGGGGTGAAAGCCTCAAAGCTTGAGCCTCCTTGGGGTTGTGTCAACCAGCTGAGAGTGGGGTTGGGAGTGTTTGTCAGACAATTTCCAGAGACATGGTCTGGACCCACAAGTCAATAAAAGAACACTGTAGTTATAAACATTTTAAAAATTTACTTTTACTTGAATTTTACAAAACACAGACTCCCATAAAAGGAGACAACACAGTTCTTGTTCTGTAGAAGTTTACAATCTCTCAGGGGAGGCAAACCCAGACATGGAAAAGACATAAAAATGTACAAAGAAACCACAGTCCTAGTATAAATGGAGTGGTTACTCAGAAGTGTGGTTCTGGTGCTCAGTGTGTGTGTGTGTGTGTGTGTGTATGTGTGTGTGCATGCGTGTGTGTGCGTGTGTGTGTGTGTGTGTTCATTTCTACCCACCTAGAAGTGGAGGGAAGAATGCTCCAAAAAGGAGCCAGCGAGTATGCAGAGACTGAGGGGTCTGTTTTCCTTTCTTCTATCCTGTGACCTTCACGAATGCGTCTCTGTCATTTTTATAGTTGATAATTCTGATGTTAATGCATCACTGTTCATGAATACCGGAGACTTTTCTAAAAAGAAGAGTGATAGCGACAATGACACCTTTCAGTGAGGGCTCTGGTTAGACTCAGGCATCTCCCAACCTGAGAGTAAAAACGCTGCATCACAGAGGGGTGGCTGATGGCCTGCGAACACCAGGGAGTCACCTCCCGGCTGGTGTTTTGGACTATTTCAGGTACAAGTGTCACGTTTTTAACAGCAGCCCATGGGCCAGTGGCCAGTTTTCTGGGTTAGCAGCATTTCTTCTGCTCTTCTGTGGCTGTAACAAAGCCTGAGGAGTAAAATAGACTAATGAGCTACATCAAAATCCCACTGTTCACACATGGAGATAACAAATGTACACTCACAGGGCAGTAAGTTGCCACCAAGAGCAGCCCAGGAGCCAGCACACAAGAGCAGTTGCTTTCATTGACAGCTGGGGGACAGAGCAAAATGTCTTATTGCCTGTTACATTCAAATCTAAACTATCTCCCCAAGGCTCGTATTCTGGGGGGTTGGTCTCTAATGCAGCAAGGATAGAGGTAGGGCTTTTGGAAAGTGACTGTGTCACAGGGCTGCCATGTCATCAGTGTTTATCCTCTGATGGAGTCATCCTTTGATGGCATCCGTGAGGGATGATGTGAACTAAGGAGGAGGAACCCAGTGGAAAAGAGGGTCATGAGGTGATGCTCTTGAGGGCTATATTTTGCTCCTGGCCTCTTTCTTTCTCCTTCCCGGATGCTGCTGCCTCATGAAGCCTAAAAGCAATGCAGCCTATTGACCACAGACTAAGACCTCTGAACTTAGGATCCTTTCTGAAACCAAAACAAATCTTTAATTCCATAAGTTATGTCAGGTATTTTGTTACAGTGATGGAAAGTTGACACCTAAGAGCCTAAAGAACGGTCATAAGGCTTCCTGGGGAAAGGAAGCAGAAGGCTCCAGACTTGTGTGAGAATTTATAAGGCACCTGTAGGGCTCCCAGTGCCTTGTCTTGGTCAAGCCATATGGAAAGAACTGCACAAATGCAGGAAAGATTTGCTGAGGAGATAAAAGCAGGCAGCCATGGCCCTATAAGCACAGCTAGAAAGTTTTAGGGAAGGAAATGACCAGAAAGATTCCTGGGCTCTGCACACCAGGCTCCCCTTTATGTGTTAACCCGGAAAGTACGGAATCAGCTCCCTGTTAGGATGGGAAAAGCCATAGGAGAGTTAAGTCATTTGCCTACAACCTGTTGGTTGCAGAGCCAGGATTCATCCCCAGATGCTTGCCTTGAAGACTTTTATTTATGTCATGCAAAAGGAAAGAATACAGTCACAAAAGACCACCTACAATGTGATTCCACGGTGTGTACCGGGGCGGGGGAGGAAGAACGGGTGATTGCTAAGAGATGTGAATTTCTTTTGGAAATGATAAAAATGTTCTAACATTGAGCATGGTGGTGTTGTAACGTGTTTGCAAATACATTTTAAAAACTCTGAACAGTACAGCTTAAATGGTCAAACTGTATCTCAATAAAGGGCTCATGCTTATTTCTTCCTTAGTTAAAACAAATCTCGCGAGAAGTGATCCAGATAATGTCCAACTCTGCTTGCTCTGGAGAGCTGAGGGACATCTTGACGCCGCTTCAAAGGGAAATGCATCCAAATGTTAAAGCAGAAGGGATAGTGGTTTTCATTAGAGTCTTCCAAAGTTGGAACTGCTAACTGATTCTGCAGCTCTGGAGCCTCGAGGACATGTTCTCCAGCTATGCAGAAGCGAGGTCGGTCCCCAAAGAACCCCGGATCTCAGCTGTGCAGGGGACCTTAGCTTCTCTATGTCACAGCACAGCTACCAGAGGGCACAGTTGGGTTATTAAATATGAATTAAGAAAATTTTTAAAAAATGTAAGCTGTATAGGCCAAAATCTAAGTTACAGAAAAACCCCGATCCTTCACGTGATCCTGTGAAGTTGGGTGAACTCTCTTGGCCTAGCAGCAGCACATCTCACCCAGCTAAGCAGTGAAGTGACCAGGAAATCTTGGGAGAGTCATGTTTTATCTTGCCCAGAGGTGGATGAAAGCTCCTGTACAAGGCTGGCACTGGAGTCAGCATTAATTCCCTTCATGTTCCCTGCATTGTAGAGCTGTTTCCCTGGGTATTTGTCACATTGAAGAACAGATCTTTTAATTGATGATCAAGGGTGCCACTTGAGATGCCAGAAAGACTGTCTTTGTTGAGAAGTGGCTCTGTTAAGCAGAGGCCCTGAGAGTTAATGGTTATTTCTCTGAGTCAGCCTGGGAGCCCTGAGTTGAACCAATCTGGCCATAAGAACAGAGCTTTTCTAGGTAGCCCTTGGCCCTTGGGTGCTGGATTCTGAATAAAACGTGTGGGGTTCCAGAAGTATAGCCCCTTCACACCTCCTCAAGGAATGGTTTCTAAGATGCTCAGGTGCATGGCTAATTTGAGAAGTTGAAGATTGTGCCCAAGGTCCCCCAATGTGCCAGAATCCACACATTGATGCCCCCTACTCATGCCTCCTACCTCAGGCCTTTGCCCTTTAGAACCCTTTTCACTATAACCTTGAGTATCATAATTTGACCTGCCTTGGCAAAATACATGTGCATGCTACTTTCTTGTTTATCTCTCAGAAAATGTTGTTAAGACATTCTGGCAAGGCTTGTTGGAGGACAGAAGACTGGCCTACCCAGTAAAGATCAACCTGTTGATTCTAAATTATGAGAGAGACCCTAGCCAAGATAACAGAGCCATCTAAGTGACCTAAAGCTGACCATAATGCATGAAGAAACCCAATGGACAACAGTAGATCCAACCAACTGGGTCAAAGATGAGCAGTAGCATGTTTGTTATTCAAGTCAGTGAGTTTGGGTGTAGCAAATTAGGCAGCACTTCTATGAGCAGGTAACTAATACACTCAGCCCATAGATGTTCTGTGGATAGTATCCAAAGATATTCAGAGTCTAGCTCTAGTCTCCACCATATAGACAGAGAAAGGGACCAGCTTCGTAGACCAGCTGGAGGAAGAGGGAGGTGAATAGACACATATGTCATGCACAAGCTCACAGGGTAGGAGAGGTGGGAGGACAGTTTACAGAGTATAGACCAGAACCAGATAGGCTGCCTTCAAATCCTGGTTTGATCATTTTCTGTGTGATCTTTTGGGAAATTATTATTTATTTATTTATTATATATTTAGTGCAGGGTCTACAGGGTCTCACTACACAGATTGTATTTATAGTGAACCTCCTCTTTTCAGCCTCCCAAGCACTGGTATTACAGGTGCACACCACGTCACCATGCCCAGTCTCAGTCACCATCTCAGTGCACCCCCTGGGGGTGGGGCCAGCATGACATGCTGGGGATTGAACCCTAGTCCCTGCACCTGCCTAAGCAAGTGCTTTAATCTGCTGAGCTATCTGGCTGGCCCTGGGAAATTATTTAATGTGTGGATTTTACACTGGCTTAATCAATACCCACTGGACCTTCTTCCTGGCATGCCTCCCTATATTTTCAAGTTGACAAAGCTACAATGGCCTATTCTCTTGCACCTCCAGGTTCTACATCTGTTTTAGATTCTACCAAGCAGATGTGCTTGTATGTGATTTAATGGACCAAGGGAATGAGATGGAGGCCACATGGCTATAGACTGTACTGGCAAGCAGAGGAAAGGAGATCCATCACCATTTAGCAGATGTGCTGAAAAGCAGCAAAAGTGGAGCACCCTGGAAACTAACACAGTCTCTAGGCATTGGACATTTCTATTCAGAAATTACGTTAGCAGTCAGATGTAGTGAACTGACAGCCACAGTAAGCCTTGGGTTTTCTACAGGACCCAAATTCTTCAGTTGGGACCAGATCTGTTTTAGAATTCAGAATATAGATGCCATTCTGCACCCCAGAGTCAACACAGTATTTCTATTAGCAAAAACAGTATTGCCATATTCACTGGATAAGTAGGGACTATACCTGGCCTTGTGTCAGCTTGGGGTGGCATCTGTTGCCAAATAATTTCCTGCTTCTAGAGATAATTTGACTTCTGAATTTTGGATAAGGGATACGGGTCCTTTGGATAAGGAACAATGATATGACAATGGTCTAAGTACTGAGACAGAGGGAGCATGAATAGCTATGAAAGGTCCTGTGATGCAAGCCAACGTTGCCATCCGAGTTGGGAAGACATACAGGGTTGATTCGGGCAGGGATCTTTTAACGTTTGCAATGATGCTTAGCCAAACACAATGAATGTGGAGCTCTGCATCGTGATGAGAAGGGTACAGAGGAATTTATAAAGCACGGAAGCAAGGGGCAGCTTGGCTACAAGCAGGGCCCATGGCTGGGAGATGGCAGGAAAGGTAGCTGGAGGGATAAAAGGCAAACAAGCAAGCAAGGTTCCCTTGAGGCGGTGGTCCCTGCATAGGTGAGAAGGGTCGTGGCCCACAGAAGCACCTTGAGGGGAAGCACACACATGCTATGTACAGATGGATGTACTACAGTGAGCCATGTGGGAAAGATGAGCCACGGTGTGGATGTATTGAACAAAGTCAGAAACAGATGCCTCAAGCAGACTGGTCACTAAAACACTTGTCTGAACTTGTATCAGCTTTTAACATCTTTCTGCATTTATTTTTACTTGATCTACGATAGTAAAATTTAAAGGCTGAAACCTGCTTGACCTGGAAGCAAGTGTTTTGCTGCACTTGATAAGCTTGTCCAAGAGGAGTTTCTTTGAAGAGTGCAGTGCATCTAGCCTGCAACCAAGAGCATACATTGTTTACATATTTCAGCAGCTCAAAGCCATCAGTCTTATGTGATTCTCTTTCTTTTCTCCTCCTGCAAGAATATATCCCCGTACTCGAAAACAACTTGCAGAGATGCATATAAATAAAAAAGGGAAGGTAATGACAGAAAAATCAGGGTAAATACAGGAAAAATAAGCTGAAACCAAGAGTGAGAGAATGAGCTAATGAATTCTCAACACCCTTGGGTCTCACAGAGTTTTTTCCTAGCACTTCTCTCAATATAGAACCCTGACCTGTCACTACAGTGTTGCTCATCAAAAGCAGATCTGTGGAGAGCCAAAATAGAGTAGAACAGTTCATGGCACCCTGAAACCCCACTTGGAGGGCATCTGCCACCAATGTACTAGCAGTCCCCGGACTCTTTCTGGAGCTATTACTGCTCTTTCTGAACTACTGTTCTTAACAAAGCTATTGGCAGGATTTTGGTAACAAGAGCCTGATATCACATCAGTTAGTATGGGCCATAGTTCTGTGCTATAGGTCAGGTGCTGAGCTATAGGCTTTAACCACCTTTAACCATCTGAGGTTGGGTTGGCTCTGAACTACAGAAGAATGTGATAGGGATACTGTACCCTCCACCAGAGGTTAGGTCGAGATCTTGTGTTTGATAGACCAATGGAACAGAGCAGGAAGTTGGCAAACAGACCCCAGTACATTAGAAATTTGGCATCTCAAACCTTTGAGAAAGGAAATGTGGCCCTTTTGGAAAACATTACATCGAATCCATATAGTACGCCATTCATCAGGAAAAAAGTCCAAACGGATTAGATATATAAATGAATAATGATGACACACATGTGCTAGAAGAAAACACAGGTGAATTCCTCAGCAGCCTTCGCATGGAAAAGCCTTTCTAATGACCCAGAACACAAGACTGATAAATGTGTCTATACAAAAATAAAATAAAATGCATGCATAGCAAAAAATTTAAGAAAAGTCATAAGACAAATGAAAAACCAAGGAAATTATTTATAATTTATATCATAGACAACGGTCTAACCTCTTTAATATTAGAGAAAGCTCTTACAACTGAGAAAACGGCTAAAAGCATAATAGGAAAAGGTGAGCAGAAGACATACATGGTTTACAAAAAGAGAAAGGGAAATAGCACTTAGATGCATGATAAAAGCACAGCCTTATGCCGAGTAAGATAAACGTACGTCAAAACTGACCACAATGCCATGTCTTGCTTATAATGACAAAGATATTAGGATACATTAAAACAAATTACAAAGAAGAAGAAGAAGAGGAGGAGGAAGAGATGGAAGAGTAGGAGGAGGAGGAGGAAAAAGCTGGATGTAGTAGTATGCACCTGTCACCACAGCACTCAGAGGCAAGAAAAAAATCTCAAATTTGAGCTCAGTTTGGACAAATGACTAAGAGAGATCTTGTCTCAAAAATATTAGAGAGAGGCTGGGGAGATAGCTCAAAGTTTGATCCATGGTACCACCAAAATATATATACAATATATTAAAAAAGGATTAGGGATGTAAATCAGTACAAGAGCTCTGGATTCAATAAAGTATCACATAAACAAGCAAACAAACTCATCTGTAGTTTTACTGTTAGTAATAGCACTGGTGTTATAAATTTGAAGCTATTAGATACATGTACATTATATACAAACAGGTGAACATGTTCATGTGCAGGAGTAAAAATTCAGTTTGAGAATAAACAAATATTTATAGGGTCTTGAAGCTGGGCGTGATGGTACACACATGTAATCCCAGCACTTGGGAGACTGAGGCAGGAGAAGCACCATGAAATCGAGGCCAATCTGAGTCCAAAGCCAGCTGAACTACATAGTGAGACTCTTATCTCCAAAAGAAAAAGAAAAGAGCCTAAAAAGTCAAGAGATAAGCGTAAGTAGTAAATCTGAGCTAGAAATATCAATTTGAATCCAAAATTTATTAAACAAATTTGGTTTCTAACCCTGGCCACCAAATGGCCCTAGAATAATCACCTCCACGGCAGTGCTTAAATCTTGGTTGTCAATTCTTCACTAAGAAGAGACAGGAGTCCTTAGAAAAATGACTTAATGTAGGCCCAAAACTATGGAAATATAGTCTGTCTTGGGAATACTGTTTCTAAAGGCAAGAGAGGGCTCACAGAAGAGAATGAACTCTTCTTTGCAAACAACTTTCATTAACAAAGGTACAGCCAGGGAGACAGCTCAGTGGCAGAAGCACCTACCTGGCATGTACAAGGTCCTAAGTTCAATCCCCAGTACAGAAAACAAAAACAAAAAAAGATAGAGGTAGAAAGGATAATATTACAAACTATCTTACATTCTCCTCCTCAGTTATGAAAGACTGAAATAGCCATCAGGTCAAAAGTTATAGGAAAAGAGCATATTTAACACACACTGAATTATAATCTCCCCAGTGACTTGCTAGTTACAGAAGAAAAAAAAAATTACCTCCACAAAGCTGTGACCTTATGATAACCACTTTAAACCAGTGATTAAATAACTTTACTAATAGGAGCCAGATATTCTATCCTTTGGGTGTAACGCCACACGAGGACACAGCCGCATCTGTCAGAATTCCTTCCCTAAGTGCATAGCTGGACTCGAGCCTTTAAACATAACTTCCAATTTACAATTTACAGGAGAGGTGAACACCGAGGGCAAGTCAGGCACCTTTGCAAGGGGAAAATTGGCAAATTTAGGATCTGGGACATTACCCAGACAAGTGGCTGAATCTCTACAAAAATTCAACATCATGAAAAGGGAAAAGAAGGCGGAGGGTTCTTTTAGAATAAAGATAAGAGAGACAATAACTAAACGTAACAGGAGCGTCAAAAAATTTAAAAATATTCTCGGTCATGGGAAATTTGAGTGTGGATGGAACGTTACACAATTGTGGGGAATCATTCACTTTCTTAGGTGTGATAACAGCAAAATGGCTGGTGAACGTCCCTATAATTAGGACACTCATGCTCAAGAATTTAGGGGTGAAGTGTTCCTCATCTGAAGTTTTCAATGAGCTGAATAATTCATAGAACCATATTTGGTTAATTTACATGTAGGATTTAAGCAAATGACATATGAACTAAGAAAGTGACAAAATATTAATAATTATTAACTCTAGGTATGAGTATACAGAAATTCACTGTACCATTCTTTAATTTTTGAAAATGTTTTCCTAACATGAATTTTGAAAATGTTTTCATAACAAAAATTGGGGAAGGAAATTAGAGTAGATTCCACACAAAGGCTGAAAGTGGCATTATGTGCCATATGGTGGTCCCAATGCTAGGCTGGAGTAACTATAAAGTGCAGATGACTAAATGTCCACATGGACCAGAAGCATTCTATGGCAATCATAAAATATTTAATGTTGGGCAAAATAATTTATTGAAACCTCTATAATATTGTGGCTCAGATGGTAAATTCTGGCTTTGGAGACCCCCCAGTAAAACAAAGCCCCCACATTTGTGCTTCTCTGTATGACCCCTCCTCCCATGCCTATACTGGGTTGACCATGGGCATGAGTTTACTACTACTGCTGTAATAAATTACCATGAACTTACTGGCTTAAAACAACACTAATTTATTATGTTATGGGGCTAGGGGTGTAGCTTAGCAGCATGGTACCTGCCTGGCAAGAGTAAGGTCCTGAGTTCAATTTCTAGCAATATACACTACATAATTTTTTTTTTTTTTAATTTGGTACCAGGGATTGAACACAGAACCTTGTACTGCTAGCATCAGACACATGAAATAAGTCTCATGAAGCTAAAATCAAAAGCAGCAGGGATACTTTTCTAGGTCAGGGATTTTTTTTTTTAACCTCTTCAAGCCTCTAAAGGCTGGCTAAATTCCTTTTATTTTTTTCTTCTCTCTTCCTCCTTCTTCAAAGCCAAACACTCTATTACTCTAACCTCCACTTCTGCCATTACATTGTTTTTATCTGACTCTCCTGTCACCTTCAATTATAAGGATCCCAGCAGTTGCTCAGGACCTTCCCACCTCACCCAGGATAATGTCTCCATCTCAAGGGTCTTAATCAGTTCTGTAACATCTCTTTTCCCACACAAAGTAACCTCTTCACATTTGGGAGGCACGAGAATGTGGACATCTCTGGAGGTCATTATACTGCTTGCCATAATGTACAAGGTCCTGGGTTTGATCCCTGCACTGATCAGTGGGATACAAGCAAGTGTGATGCAAGCAGAGGCTCATTAAGTGGAGCTTGTCCTCTTAGGATCTTTTGTTTCTGGATCTAGACATCATGCTGTGAAAAAGGAGACCACACAGATAGGAAGTGAGGCTAAGTTCAATAGCCCCAGCTGGGTTCCAGCCAGCCAGGCATGTGAACAGGCCATCTTGGACATGCGTTTTCCAGATTTGGTCAAGCTACGGCAAATGATATCACGAAAGCAGAGATGAACCATCCTTGCTAAGCCCTGCCAAAACTGGAGAATTCTGAAAATAAATGGCCACTGTTCCTCTAAGATGCTAAACATTGGAGTGATGTATACACACACACACACACACACACACACACACACACACACACATTATAAACTGAGAAATGTTGTTTGATACAGGCCAGTTAACTGCTAGTGTTGACTTTGGGCTTAGATTTTGGCAATAATCCTTATTTATGGTAAGTAAGGAGTCCTTATTTCTGGTAATAATTACATACAGAGCTTTTGTCTATTTAGCCCCTTCTGAATCTGTGAAAACAAAACCCAGTCACCTGTATAAATGAAAGTGCCTTTCTTCCTCTTCTCTGTAACAAGAAGGATGGCTCCAACACATCCAAAAGGGAGTTCCATCATTATAGATCTCATTAAAATGAAAGAGGGCCAGAATACCACTAGAAGTTGTACTTTCTGTACCAAGAAGCCAATCTCAATTTTGTGGCACCAAATGAGGTTCTGTGAGATGAAGTCCTGATCCCAGATGAAATAGACTAGGACAGTGGTTGGTGTCATCTATCTGTTGTTTAATTATGGCCCAGGTGCTAGTTTGCATAGGCTTGGTCTACTAACTACACTCAGCTAAACTGGGTCTTCCACTAGAATCTGTGCACCAGGTAAACCACAGCCCAGGAGACTAATTCACAGAGCTTTGATCTTACCACAAGCTTTTGCTATACCAGATGGAAATCAGTTACTTTTGACTTTGTGGGGATTTGTTTGTGGTTTCATTATTCTTAGGAAAGATTCTTAAAATCCTTCAGCCTCCATTCCCTTCTTTCTACTCTACAATGCCCCTAGCAACTGCAAGAGAATAAGGGGACTTGGTTTCTGGTCAGAGAAACAGCACCCAAGTATAAAGCACCTTTTTAATTTATAGCTCCGGGTGCAAAAACATTGACCTAGCAAGACACGCACCTAAATGGTGCCCAATGGCAAATAGGAGAAATCATTCTCTTTTCCTCCATGGCCTGGTTGCATAGCCAAAGCATTTTCCAGTCTCCATGTAACTAACGTGACCTGAGCCCCTCACAGTCCTCCAGGCTCTTCTTCCTGCATCCCGGTGCTGAATGTGCACCTGTGGCTTTGTATGACTAACAACAGGAGCCTCCCGGCAGATCTGCCCCTGTGACTCATCAGCTTTTATCCACGCTGCACTCAGGGCCTCAGTCCTCAGACAATGAGGAAGAGTGGAGTTATTTGGATCGTGATGCGCAGGCTTCCAGGTAATGTCTCCAGCTACTTTCCCTATAACTAACAACCACATTTAAGGGAAGAAAAATCAGCTCTTGAATATGGCTTTGCCATACCAGCTTCCAAGGGACAAAAGGTACACTCTTGATAAGGAGGAAAATAAACAAAAGGTTATTTACACCCCTCAAATCCATAAATGTTCCAGAGTGCGGAGGCTGCATGTGCCAGCTCTGGGTAAAACCAAAAGGATACAGAAATATCCCCACATACCCGGAGCCCAACCATCTGAAATAAGGCTATGGAGGCCGAAGTACCTAGAAGAAACCCACCACTTCACTAAGGAAAGAGCCATCACAATCCCTATTATACTTTCAGAGTTGCACATTTGAAAAGCAGAGGGCAGGAGGTTAGAAAGAGGAGGATAAAAGCCCTGGAAACTTCACAAGAACAAGAAATGACAGCTGACAACCAAGAAGGGAAAAGCAAGGAGAAAAGCAACAGCTAATAGCTGGGGGCCATTTAGTGTTGGGGAGGCTGAGGGCAAAGAGACTGAAACACCCAGCCAGCCCTTAAGGCACCTCACAATGAGGACAGTTACAAGTATCCACAGCGATGCCCAATCAAACTATGGTCCTCCTGTATTCCACTTCCATTGTTTAAAAAGGCAGAGGGTGATGTTCAATGGTCAGTATTTAGAAAGCTTCCCATCCAAAGAGTTAATTTAAGTTTGGGCACTTAAATGAATAAACTTAGTGGAGTAGAAAATTGATTTACGTGCAACAGCAGCTCATTTCCCACACTTGGAATTTGAACTTGACTTCCCCTTCACCATGTCACCCGGATTGCTTCTCTTTGTTAGGCTGTCACTGCCCTATTTAAGGTGATCATATCCGTCTGGACCCTGAGGCTCCCAAAGGTGTGGTTCAGCCTGGCCTCAGCCTCTACTTGACAGAACTATCTCCAGGGTCCACCAGTTACCCATGGTTCATAACTACAGATCCTCCCAACGACTCCTTGTAGCCTGAAGGAGCTGTCCATCAGGCAGACTGCAGGAGGGCTCAGCATCTGCCTTGGTTTGTCTTCCAGTGTCATCTCCTAATACCCTTTACCTCCTATTACCACAGAGTTTTATGTCTCTATCTGTCTGTGGTCACTTGGTCCTACTTATGGAATGTACCTCAACCATCTGCCATATCTCACATGCCCCACCCTGAAGATTGTACATATATATATATATATATATATATATATATGAATTTTCCTCATTCCTCCATCACTATGTGTACCTCACACTATCCTAAGTAGAGCTAGGTGGTAACTTGCCATCAGGTCTGTGAGGGCACAGGTCATCTTGTTAATGTCAATGTCCCCAGCTCAGGCCTCCTCCTCACTTTCTGGAACCTTCACAGTCCCATGCCTCAGCCACACAACACCAGGATGCAGTCAGTGCTCAGCTCACAGCTGGACCAGTAGCAATGGGCTGAGGAGGATGAATCCTGAATCACTGTAATGGCTCAGTGTAGCCAATCTCGCCCCATTATGGACGACTATTCCAGCATGTCAAAGCCCAGTCTCCTGCAAAGGCACTTCATCTGACCCACATATTTGTCCTTTTGTAGGAAAGGTATATAAAACTCCAGAAACTGGCTCACCAGAAATAGCCTGAGGAAAGGAATCTCAATCTCCCTTATTTCTTTCTTCCTGGCTGACGGACCCAAGCATAAAATCAGGAGAATTTCCGTCCACTCTGAATTACCTTTTGCTAACTGCCTCAAGTTTTAACTGGGGGAAGGGCTCAGATAAAGCCATTCCACCAGGAGAACCACACTCTGGCTCTGTACTGAGCCACAGCACAGGGTTCCCTGCTTTGGCTGTGAGTCACAGACTTACACACACCCACAGATACAACCCCTTAGGAGGAAGCAACTATTGGGCTCAAACAGCTGTATCTTTGTCTTTTATAAAGACACTGTTACAGCTTCATAAGCCTGGACTGGGGAATAGGTTCCCCTCTATAAAGTACCTTCTATCAGCAGCTTTATCTCAGCAGGAGACATTGTGCCAGGGCTACTGTTCATTCCCAGCTCCACGTTCCACAGGTCCCAGGACACCTGAGAGCACTGCCAGAGGGAGGGTCAGCCAGGGGCGTCTGGTCAGTGCCCAAGCCATGCCATTCTGGAGAAAGGTGACACCCAGCAGCCTGGCTTAGCCTCTTCCTCACTTGACCAGGTGATACCAGAATGAATCTTCAGTCAGCATAACAGAGGCCCACTGCTAACTCTGGAAGGACTTTGGTACACACTCTGCAGGCTTTTCTTGTCATATGGCTAACTGCTTTGCTGCAGGGGACTCAGGATGGCCTAGTTATCCATATTTCAGGAGGCTCTGCAGGGGCAGACAAGGGCTGGCAGACCCTATGACCCACAGATGAGCACTGGTCAGGGAGCAGCAGTCCTCCTTTGCCTTTCTATAGACACAACTCAGAGGACTCCGGAAATCAACAAGGATCAGCTCAGGCTCCTCACCTGGAGAACCTACCTCCTCTTACCGTATCTAAAATAAATCCCAAGTCCTTTCCTGTCTCTGCATCTTCTCTACCACTGATTATTCTAGGAAGGAAGTCTGCACAGTGACTGTAGCCAGCGGGGTCTTGAGGAATTGGGCTCCAGCCAACTTCAGCCTCCCCATCCTGGGCACACAGGTCCCTTTGCCTCAGCACCTGCTCAACCTCTGCAGCCTGGGCTTCTTTCCCTTCAGACCTCAGCTCAAACAGGCTCCTCAGAAGGGCTTCTTCCAGGAGCCCTATCTCAGGAACTCCCCCACCTCCTCCCTCAATCACCCCATTGCACTCCCATGGCTTTTTATAATGCTCATCACAAGATGCAATGACTTTTCAAATTTACATGCTTATTTAGGAACCACACCTTCTTTCTCCAAGTGCAAGGACAGGACGCTTTCTCTAAGCACTGCTGTATTCCCAGTATGTGGTACCATGGGTGGCACGTAGCAGGTGCTCAGTGAATATTTGCTTTAACAAATGAATAAATAAGCTTTGCCATTTGAAAAATAACCTGCAAAATAACTAGAGATAACTGGGCAAGGGCAAAGATATGTGTGTTGCGCGTAGGGAAAAATGTGAAAATAATTTAAATAGCCAACAAAAGAGGATTGTGTCAATCAGTGCTTTGGCATGATTAATTACTGAAAGCTATTTAACTCGGATGAGTTAGATGCTCAAGTGCTGACGTGGAAAGATGTCCAAGTACTCGAAGTGAAAAAAGCAAGTTACAATATGCATAAGCATGATTTTGTGTATTTTTTAAAAATCTGTAACACTAAATAGAATGTTTATATGTGCATAAAAACCTTAAATAAGAGATAGCAAGGAAAATTTGAGAGTGACTTAAAATTAATCCTCAGAGTTTTAGACTGCAGTTATTTCTGAGACAGTTGGTACTATGAGGTATTTCTATTTCTTTTTTGGTTGTATTTTCTTATTTTTAAACATTTTTAAAAATATTACTTTTGTAGTAGGAAAAGTAAGAGTACCTTTGAGTGAAGAATACGCTTCTGCCATCCATATTCATGCTAGGACCTGAGGAACTGCGGCAGGTGGAGAGGCGGAGAAGGTGGGGCCAGCAAAAAGCCCCCCACGGCAGCCTGTTCCCTCATAAGAGAGCTGCTGGGAATCATTATTCCCTCCCTATTTGGAGGCCACTTCAGAGAAAACACTTGTTAATAATAACAACAGAAGCACCCTGCGTACTTCCTTCCTATGGAGAAAGACCAGCTGTGGCTTCCTTCACGCCCCCTCATTCTTCACCCTGAGCTCTGCACACAGGGCCCCACAGTGAGATAAGAACCCATCTGCTAGCTCGGAGCACCTGGAAACTCAGCATTCATCCCAGGACAGCCAGAAGAGCTGATAGCACTTGGCTTCACGACTGCCTGCTAAGTGTCTGGAATCAGATCCTGCCCTAGACCTTGGCAGTGAGTGACTCTGGGAACAGTCTTTGGGCCACTTGGCAGGGAGGGAGGGCAGCCTGATGCATCTGGTCTATCTCTTGTCTGCATTCGTTCAGAGTCGGGGTATCTGGGAAACCATTTTCAGCAATAGATGTAAATTAGCTGTGAGGGACAAACAAGCCTGACTTAACTCAAAATGCAGTTATATGGACAGAGCTTTGTTTGACCTCGAATAGTATCTTTTGTCTCTGGGCTTCAATTTTACCATCTACAAAATGAAACCATCATATCAAGCATCCTCCGAGGGTCTTTCAGGGCTGATGGGCCATGGCTCTGGGACTGGAGAATCTTTCCCCAGAAGAGACTAAACTACTTTCCAGCTCTGAATTAGATCATCCACTGCAGAAGCACTGGTGTCAGCTCAGCAGAGATCTCTGGGTCTGGTCTAGGGAAGTGGCGCTCCCAGGGCCAGTGGCCATGAGCAGTGTCTTGAATGGGTCAGATTCAGGTAATGAGTAACTGCATCAAGCACCGATCCAGCACCTGTCCCTTGCCAGGGAGTGCTATAACTGTGGGTGATGTTCCTGGGTTCTAAGTGAAAAACAGGTTTATGAATGCCAAAGCATTGAATAATCAATAGATGTCTTTTAAAGAACACGCCTCTTATCATGTAGCCACTGCAAGTGATGTGTGTAAAGCCAAATAGTAACACAGGGAAATTCTTTCAGGGTGTGCAGGGGATATGAGTAGGCATGGAACTCATTACCTGAATCTGACCCATTCAAGACACTGCTCAGTGGCCACTGGCCCTGTGAGCGCCACCTCCCTAGACCAGACCCAGAGATCTCTGCTGAGCTGACACCAGCTACACACGTAGCAATATGAACTACGATGGTGGTTCTCAACCTGGGGGCCTAACACAGCATGGACAGGGTGGCCTGTAGGTGGGGGTGATATGGCGTGTGCAGAGTCTCAGACCCCATCCAGGGCCACCGAATCGAACTCTGGAGTGAGGCCCAGAGAGCTTTTGCAAACCTTCCAGGTGACTTTTAATATGGGAGGAGAGAAGACTGCAGATTCCCAGGGCCAGGGCTCCAATCCCAACCCTAGCAGCTGCATATACCCAGCCACTCACTGAGCCTCCACTTACTCCGCTCACCTATGTATAAACTGCTACGGTGCCATAGAAGATAGACAGTCCTCCGCATTGCTTTTTCCTAAACTTTGGGTAAAGGCAATCATGTTACTCTGAAAGCAAAAAAGAAGCATCTGCATAGTGCCGTGGGTCCCCACCAATGAAGCACTGCTTCCTGGCTATGGTCCTGGGTGGGGACGTGCGGCAGGTGTGCTGCCACTAATCTATCAGCGGCGACAGCCTGCGACGCTCTGTCAGGGTGTGACATATTTCAACACCAATCAAGAAATGAGCTTGCGAGCATGCTGATGGCTAATCAAGGCTGCAGACGGGGACACACTCTGGCACACTTGTTAATGGCATTCTCCATTAAACCGGAGCCGCCCAGGTGTAAAATAGCTACCTTGATAGGAACCTCCGTGTGCACAGGAAGAGGGGCAGACAGACAGCTGATGGGCTCCCAGCGCTGTTTTACTTAACTACAACATGCCAGAATATTCCTCAGAACAGCTTCCAGTGTTTAAAAATATGTCACAAAACTGACATCAAGGACCTTGCTCATACACTGTCAGGATTTTACATTTTTATCTTTAAATATTTCCCAGTAGGTGAATTACTCAAATTAGTCAATAATAGAACCCAAAATGACTATGTTTAGCCAATTGAGTGTGACATCAAAATGCCTGACCACATGAGCCATCTCTCCCTCAAAGCCATTTTAATGTAACTGTCCACGGGCACTGAAAGCTTGCAATTTTGCTGTGGGATGGAATGCCATGGCAGAAGGTTATAAACTAATAAACACAGATGTGGACATGCAGGACACGCCCCCAAAAGCTTTGCAGAGGAACACAAAGTTACTGCTAACACCTAGAAGTTTTTAAAAATGTTATTTCCACTAATATCAATTTTTCATTGGGACACATCACTCAAAACACGACTTCCCACAGTGATAGACTTGGCAGGCAGCTCAGGTTAAAGAAGTCATTCAATAAAGAGTGATTTCTGACAGATTCATTCATTTCCTGTGATAACGGCCATAGTGTGGAGTTCACCTCCAGTTTGGTGTAAATATAGAACACCATAAAAATATTCCACCTGGAATGATCCTCAGGACATGCTGCTCCTTTTAGAATTGGCTCCTTTGGTTTTCTGCTGTGTAATGAACTGGCATCTTCTTGTGAGATTTCAGGGGACTTAAGCTCCAATTAGGTCGCTGATTTGGGACTAGGAGTAGTGACATTCACAGGTGCTATTCAGCAGTCACAGGTGGGAACCATTCAGAAACACATCAGTCTATAATAAGGTGAAGTTACTTTTCTAGATAAAACAGGAAAGACCTTGGAGGAAGTGTTTCTGCCCTATATGGCCCTTTCAGAGGTTGGATTTGTCAGTCCCTCAGGGCCCCTCACCCTCACGGCAAACTGCGCTGCTAGAATGCAGAAGCTTCCAGAAGAGCTGTCAGCTGTAGCGGGAGCCAGCTGTGCGCTGAGATCTTGGCACATGGAGCTAGCAATGCTACCCTCTGCTACGCTGGTCACCGCTCCAAGTGCTGCATCAGGTTCCCAGGCCGCACTTCGTGTGGGATGTCGACAAACTGCAGCCCATTTGGAGGAGCATGACTGGGATGCTAAGAGGACGTGAGACCTCTGTATGAATAGCAGGAGGTGATGTCTCTGCCACTTCGGCAGCAGTGACTGGGGTAGGCAATGGGACTACACTCATCTGAAAAGCTGTCCTGTAGAAGGCAGACCAGGGGTGCTCTAGTGACCCCCATGGGGCAGAAAGAATGTTAACTGGAGGGGTAAAGCCAGCCGAGGAGAGGCTTCCCCTCCTTTGGCTGTGGCTGAAGGAAATGACAGCCTGGCAGCACAGCATGCTCCTGCCCCTGGAGGTGGGTGGCCGGGAAGTCACTTGGCAGCAGCAACCATGGGGAGTTCGTGAGTCAATGATTCTATAAATAATAGTACCTCAGATTGATACATTTGAGGATGGGCTGTGGCAGGTCAACCAACTGGAATAGACACAAATAAATGCTCCCGCAGGATGGGTCATACAACACCTACAGAGGCCTGGCCACAGCAGTTTTTGCTTTTGCTAAGCTGATCTGTCCTGAACATACTCTACTTTCCAAGTCCTGGCTGTCTCCCACAGTGGGGGCTGGCCCTCCCCTTTCTTGAGACCCTGAAGCCACCTCCTCACACTCAGGGACACCTCCCAAGGTATGGGGGGGATGCCATCATCCTCTGAGATTACTGTCTCTTAAGTGGCACATACAACTTTGACTTAGGTCATGCTTGAAAGTTATGCACTTGGGCCATGTTAAGCCTCTGGGCAACTTTTTCCCACCTTGAGACTTTGATTTGTCACTTGCAAAAGAACTGGCCTGGATGACCAGCATCTTGTGGTCCTTCCTACACTCACAATGGTATAGTGATGCAATCTTGTGTGGCTCACAATGGTATAGTGATGCAATCATGTCCTGCCAAGTCATGTGACAGCCAGTTCTCGGAAATGACTTTGCCTGCACCCAGCATACTTGATCTGATCTAAGTGAGCTGGCAAAGCAGCTTAGCTAGTGATGAGCTACAGGATGCTCCGTTTGGGGAGTCACTATTTTCTCCCATTTGTGGCTTCAGCTCTCGGCTGAGGCTTGGTCCTGCAGCCTGCCTGGGGATGCATTCTTTGAAGGATACACTTTTCATTATGATTTTATTCGAGGAAACAAGAGTCAAAGGCAACATGAAGTGTCCTCACTTCTGGCTGGCTCTCGGCATTTGCTGCTGGGTGTGGGTCTGGTGTTGGTAGGTGACTGGCATTTCCCAGAGCCCAAGGAGGAGCCCACATTATCCACGTGGCACTTCAAGCAGTCCCTCCTCTTCTCACACCCTTTCTTGTTCTTGCTCCTTTACTGTGAG
>NDGN011553139.1:1337-13762 GCA_002564285.1 Tympanoctomys barrerae | reverse complement strand
AAACCAAGAGTGGATTATGGGGCCAGAGTCATATAATGAGAACTGGGAGGCTTTTGAAATAGTCCGGGTGAGAAATAATTATGACCTGGATGAGAGAATGGGCTTGTAACAAAGAGAAGTTGACGTATCTGAGGTATTTTCTGAAGTAGAATGGCTAGAACTGGTGACATGAGGTTTATAAGGAGGGACCAAACAACACTTCTTTCAAAGCTTGCCGGGAACTGCCAGGTTTCAGCTTGGGTCAAGGTGAGGACGTCCAGGGAGTGAGGTCCAGGGAGTGAGGTGGGAGATGAGAACTGCAGCGCCGGGCGTGCTTAGGGCGACAACAGGAAGGAGTGGTGCTTATGACACAGCTACAAGTCTGTACGTGTATTTTGTAGCCACAGATGTTACCTAATTAACAGATTGATTAATTAGTTAATAGATGATTATAAGGGGAAGATAAACAAGAAGCAACCAGTCACCTGAAGGCACCTGAGATGGGCTTGACGTAGGGAGCTCTGTTTGCTCTAAGACTTGAAGGCAGAAGCAATACTAGGAGGATTCGAGAGTATGGGGCGGCGGGAGTTCTGGGTGCGGACAGGTTGTGAGAGGCGAGGCAGAAGGTAGCAGCAGGTGGTGGGATTTCAGCTGGGAAGTGTGGAGATCTGCCCTTCAGATTAAGTCTTTTTAACTGCATTCTACAGACAAGAATACACTGAAAATCTTTGAGCAGGTACTGACATTATCATGGTCATGATTTACGAATTCTAATCCAGCACTGGAATCTCCAGTGGGGCACATGGAAGCCAAATGCTAAAGGAAGATGGCGAAAGGCTAATGATGCAGCTGGGCTCAGATTTCCCACGCTTTGCTCTCCATAATGTCAATGAGAGTAAGAAATGAGCACAACTTTACAGTTGTAAAGACTCATGGTTTTTGTCCTTCTCTTGGGAGAAAGGAGTGATGAAATAAAAGGAAGAAAAAGGAAGACACAGAACACGGCTGAATCCTTCATTGCTTCTGAAAGATGAAGACTGAGTTGTTCCCCAAATTTAATGGCTCGAAAGTTGGAGGCTGTGTGGAGACAGTGTGGGCGTTGGGTGCAGGGCACGAAGCTCAGGTGTGGGCTGGAGGGCGTATGACTGCTCAGTGAATCTGATAGAGAGGGTTAGTTTGGCTCAGTTTTCATCCACCGCCAGCTGGCTTCAAGACAGAAGCAGCACTGCAGGGGCCCAGGTCAGAGGAAAAGTGCTGAAGCCACAGAAGCCGGGAAATGAGCGGGAAGGGAGCGGAGGGAGCGGGAAGGGTAGGAGGAGAGGAAACAGGAGCAGGGACAAGAAGACAGGGTCCCAGCTCACACCCGGTGACTCACCTCCACTTAGGGCCCCCCACCTACAGCTTATTCAGCTTCTAAACTCATCAAGGGATGAGTCCGTGGGTGAGGACAGCACCTTCCAAGTATGTGAGACGTCTGAGGGGCATTTTAGATCTAAACTATGACAGAGCGATACTTCCTGATGAGATAGGGTGCATTCACGGTGGTGAGGCTGTAGACCAGAGCGATATTTTTCAAAGCATCACAGAATTGTAAAAACAGGACAATGTCATCCAGAATCTGTACCATGTTTTAAAATAGCACAAATGTATGTCCACAAGGTGCAGCAGCATCAAAAGAAAAATCAAAGGAATAAGAAATGAAGATACTATATTTTAAAACAAGAGGCAGCAACTCATTCTTGAGGTTTTCCCTAAGAACCCAAGTATCAGATATACAGCTGTCTTGCTGGGTGGGATGAAGGCAAAGATGGATTTCACTAAAGCCTTCTCTGAGGGCTTTTTCCACCTCTGCTCATGAGCAGAGTGTCAAAACTGCCAACAGAAAAGAAGTACATGAAAGCAATGGCAAGATCCTTCTGTCCTATCATTTTTTAAAAAATGTATTTGGTACAGGGTCACAGGGTCTCACTACGTGGATCAGCCTCGTAGTGATACTCCTGATTGCAGCTTCCCAAGTGCTGGGAGTACAGGGGTGCACCTCCACACCGTCTCAATCGCTGTTTCAGCATGCCCCGGGGGTGGGGCACACATGGCGCGCTGGGGATTGAGCCTTAGCCACTGTGCTTCCAGTCAGTTTTGAAGCAGGTGAGTGCAAAAAGGTAGCTTTGTTCTGGATGCATCTTTGTCTTGCTTTTCTCATTGCTAAACCAAAATACCCAACCCCCAAAGCTGAAGGTGAAGTACGTTGTGGCTCACGGTCTGTAGAGGTTTTAGTTCATAGTTGGCTGGCTCTGCGGTGCGGTGGGCATCGCAGAGAAGGAGTCCCTGGAAGGGCAGTAGGAGGCAGAGCAGCAGAGCGAAGCAGCCAACCTCCTCTCCTTTTGATGGCATTCAGGTTAGAAGCCTTTTGCACAGTGTTACCACACCCAGAGCCATGCTGGACTGCTCCATGGACTGGCTCTGTAATATTTACCTGTCATCACAGTATCACATCTTAGATCCAGACAGCTCTGAAAAGCCCCACCTAGGAGTTCCTGAGGCTTTGGGCAAACATCTAGGTACAAACCGTAACAGTCTCCATTCTCCTTTAAGATTCAGGTCATAGGTTAGGAAAGGTGATACACGCTGTAATCCAGCATGGAGGTGGACCAGGCAAGGTGCACTGTAAGTTCAAGGTCAGCCTGGGTGACCTTGGCTTTCAAAATAGAAATTAAAAGAGCTGGGGATACAGCTACATGGTAGAGGGGCCCCGTGCGTTTGATCCCAGTAACACGGACACACACACAGACACACAGACACACAGACACACACACAGACACACASACACACACACACACACAGGCAAACATTTAGATCCTAAAGAAGTCTAAGAGCTCCCTGTAAAGTCTAGGTTTTGCATACGTGTGCCAATGTTGATAAATCTGGTGTGCAAATTGCTAAGGTGGGTAAGTGAGGGGTGGTGTCCGTCGTTGCGGGTTTTGCAGTGGGCATCTGCTGCAGAGTCAGGCTCACGTGGGGCTGGATGAACGGAGAGGCCAGGGCTGTGCTCACTTGCTGACCCAGAGATGAGCCACAGAAGAATCCTCTGCTGGCTCTGGGGCCAGAGGTAGAGAGAGGAGGCGCCGTTCTCAGAACTCAGAGCACAGTCTCCTCACCACAGCTGGAACCACTGCAGACCTGAAGCCAGCGTAGAGTCTGTCCTCTACCGGAGGTGCTGCCCCTGCTTTCTGCACTCCTGCCTGAGGCAGCCAGAGCCCAGCAGCCCAGGGTTGGAGAAGTGTGAGGCAGGGCACACCTGGGGTGAGGAGGAACGCGTGGCCACCAGACAGGCCCAGCACGGCCCCAATATGCAGCATCATTACTTAATCTGATTTAACATAGTTTAACTAATTTGGATGTCAAGAGATCATTATGTAACTGTTAGTTCCTCTGCCCTGGGGCTCGCCACCTCCTTATCTTCTTTTTTTTCTATTTCTTTTGAAATGTCTTGGTTCATGAAGATGTAAAATCCTGGCATTGTGGGACACAGAGAGCCACGTGGATGGAGCGGAGGTGGGCATGGGGAATGTGTCTGCCCCTTAGAAAGCCGGGCTTTTCCTGCCCACCAAGAGCTCCTGGCACAGGGTAGGCCGACCTGGAGACAAACAGGTGAAGGCAAGAAGAGAGGGGGGCCACGTAGAAAGAGAGGCTCCATCAGAATTGTGAAGGAGACCCTCATCTTTTCCCTGCCTTTCTTTTCCTGGTATCCAGTGCTTCTTGTTCTTCCTATAGTTTCTTTCTGCCCTCCTAGTCCTTTCTCTAACAGAATCTCAGAGCTGGAAATCAAATGGGTGAACTCTCTCTCTGTCTCTCTGTCTCTCTGTCTCTCTCTTTCTCTCTCTCCTCTCTCTCTTCTTGAGAAAGGACCATGAGCCATATGCCACTTGTACATAAGTACAGATGAGTTCAGTTGCTTTCTCCTAGAGGGGCTTCCCTTTAAAGTTTGATGTCTATTACTAAAATGTTAGAGGTGAGGATTCTCTCTCACATTCCAGAGTATATCAGATTCTTCTCTGCTTGACTGTGGGGCAGGCCCTGATCCTGACAGTGGACCATTGAACATGGTGGGACAGAGTGACTGGGAGACCAGTGCTGGCCATCTTCACAGGGCTATGGAGCGGGAAGGAGGTTGTGCCCCATGGCTTAAGAATTAGCCACTGTGGTGGTTATTTTTGTTGTCAAGTCAACTGAATTAAGAATCACATAGATAGCAGAGGAAGCATAGTTTCTGTAGGAGTCTGGGAAGAGACTATCACTTGACTCGGTGGGCTGAATAAGGCAGGTCTGCACTCACCAGCCTGGGTGGGGACCCACCAATGGGCTATAGGCCTGGATAGGATGAGGACCTTTATTTCTTTTAAAGCAGAGAAAAGCTGAATTCACTTTTTGTCTCTCTTTTGGAGCTGGAACTTCCTTCTTTTCCTACCATTAGACATCAGAACCCCAAGTTCTCTGGCCTTCAGACTCCAGGGCTTGGCACCAGCAGCTTTCTGTGTTCTCGGGCCTATGACCTTGGAATAGGTGTTGCTTCCATCAATTTCCCTCGATCTAGGATTGAACTGAAGCTGGCTACTGACTTCCTTGGCTCGCCAGGTTGCAGATGACATGCTCGCAAGGACTAATGCCTTTCGTAAGTCCCCTCTTATCTCTCTATCCGCTCACACCATCAGTTGTACCTCTCTGGAGAACGGTACCTGGTCCAACCTCTCTCAATCTCTCTCTTTCCTCCATCCCCGTCTGTTGGATTGTAAGTATCTAGCTTCAGTAGAATTTCCGCATTGGTAGGAAAATGAAGGCCTAAAGTTCCTTAAGAAGACTTACCGGGTGAGGCTGGAGTGGAGAGGCTCAAAACCTTGTGACTTACAACCACTCAGTGAGCTGAGTCAGCCCTGAAGAACCACAGCAGGCCTTGGGAGCCAAGGAAGGCAGAGAGGAAAGAAATAAAGTCCACTAAGTGATAAGGTTATATAAAGAAAAATAGAAGGGAAAAGCATTGCCTAATCCAAAAAGAACACACTTACATTGTGATTTCATGTAATATATTTCCTGATCCCCAAAGAGCATTCTTTGCTTCCCATGCTATCTGATACCCGGCAGAGCTAAATCCCTGAGTCCTGGTCAGCCCAGCTCTCAGAGAAACATCTGTACAGATTTGCTAGCTTTCCTTAACAGAAGAGCCAGCTTCAGGCCTCCAGGGCTCTGTGCAGCTCAGTTGCTGACAGGCTTTGCAAGGAAAGGCAAGCAGGTTCTCCTTCTGCAACAGACGGGCCCTGTTCTTCCAGAGCTAGTCTGTAGAGTGCTGCGTGAGGGTGACATCAATTCAGGCAAAGAGCACAGGGCGTGAATGATAAACCTTAAACTGGACCCTGCCCTAGAGGTACACAATCCACGAAGCAAGGGCCTGGCCCATTCTTGGCTAATTCAATAGCAAAGTGGCCCAGGCAGTTCTTTCTGTAGAAAGTGGCTAAGAGTGGGGAGAGGGGAGTTGGATGGGGCCAAGCCTGCTTTCTGGATCACTTGAATCAAGAAGGAAATTCAGTTTGACAGAAATGGTGAAATAAACCAAACAGAACTCTCTCTCAGGAACTGAGAACTTGTAATGCATCCAGAGAAGAAGAACCCAAGAAGTCCGGGCTCCACTCCGAATACCCGTGCGTGATTCTCCCTGCTCCTGCTCCTATGTGCTGCTCCTGCCTGCATGGAAGGGCTCAGTCTTTCTGGTCTGTGCATGTGCCCAGAGGCCTTCTTCTGCTGTCCCAAGTTCCTCTACGTCCAGAGGTAAGCTGGCCGGGAAGCACCTTGCCTTTCAAAGTCCAGTAATCCGGGTGTTACCGTGGGAACCTGGATGGGTTCTGATGTTCTCGTGTGCAATGAAGAAAGCATTGCAAATCTTAATGAGGTGAAAATACACTCAGCCCGAGCAGGGTCAGGCAGGTGGAAAGGAAAGTGTGTGACTGCTGAGGATAGCAGGTACAGGGATTTAAAATGTCGAGGGGCCTAGGGTGCCTCTTTGGGCACATGGCTGACACGACTGGCATGGTTCTGAGTCCTGTCAGCTGTCTGCTGCACATGTCCTTTCCTACAATTCACTCTTGTGGTGTGAGATGTAGTCCCTACAGATGAGGTCCCGATGAGCTCCAGGCAAAGAATCGTTACTGCAGGTAGTCCTGGAAGACTCGGTGAAAAAACATTCTTATTTGGGATTTTGGAATTTTCCAGAGCAGGCCCAGGGGTCCTCGTTTTCCTTATCTTTGCCACCAGGTAGTAAATCTTGGGACAAAGGTTGAGGGTTGGCCTCAGGGCTTTGCTCAGGTCCAGATGGATGAGGGGCGGCATGATCCAGCAGAGAGTGGATGGGGGGCATGATCCAGCAGGGAGTGGATGGGGGGGCATGATCCAGCAGGGAGTGGATGGGGGGCATGACCCAGCAGGGAGTGGATGGGAGCAGATGGGAGCCCTTTGGCTGGCATGGACTTGCCCTGAGTACAGCTTCCTGTGACCTTCAGTAACTATAGCTGCTTGCCACTTACTGCTGTGTGTATACCTGTCAGTTCTCAGCCTCCATGTGCACAAGGACCTGCAGTATCACTGGCTCATTCCACTGTCACTGGTATATTTTTTTTTTTCACAGAGTCATCACCTCTTCAACATGAGACTCTCAGCCACTAAGCAGTGGCCCTGGCAGCTCAAGTGAGAGGCTAAGCAAGTTTCTCCCTTTGACATCATCTTCCACCACTGCAGTGAGTAGGTGTGACCTTCAGAGGGCTGAGATGTTTGCCATCTTGTCCTAAGTTTGCCTGGCTGGGACTTAGCCACACATGCTTTGGAAAAAAGTGCGGGAGCCAGTGTAAGAGTTGGAGTGGTTTAGCCGAGCCCTTGTCTAGGGTGATGTGTCCTGGCTCTCGAGCCTCCACATCCTGTGGCTTTCTTCCCTTTTCCTCCTATTTTCATCAGGGAAGAAAACAAAGCAAAAAACTTGGCCATATTTATACCGCATACAAATCACATTTTTAAGAAGTAATACTAGGTCATGAGATTGGCAGACAAGTGAGAGCAAGGAAGTGCCAGTGAGGCCGAGAAAGCACTGTAAGTGTGTCCATGAGGTGGGCTCCGGAAGGGTGTTTATAGATTTTGCTCTTTCTATCTATCTTAAGGTTGAGAGAGAGAGAGAGAGAGAGAGAGAGAGAGAGAGAGAGAGAGATGATCGAACAAAAGGACATTGTTTTTAAATGATAATTTTTAAAATGCAGAATCTAATTTTCTGGAAATTGTATTGGTTAGACTTTAAAGGAAGGATTTATGTCCACATGAATTGTGCAGAAAGGAATTTTAATAACAGAGAGGCAATGTGAGACAATGTAGGTCGAGATCATAATTCAGAGCCGAAAGGGCTTTCCAGGGGGATTAGCATGCGCTGTAAGCCCTCCCTGTCGCAAGAAAGCGTGTCTATGTACTGGATTTCTCTGGCAAATACACTTACAGGCATTTAGTCACACAGTTAATAAATAACCAGTTGCTTACCCTTCTGCTGTGAGCAGCAGAGGTCTGAACTGCTGGGTAAACACACCTTGCGGCAGGCCGGCTGTGCAGAGCCGGGCCCCAGGACTTCCTCCTTAGAGCTAGCAATGCTCTGGGCTGGATCACTCATTCTCTGGGTGCGGGCAGGGGGCTGTCCCAGGCAGCATCCCTAAGCTTTACCCCAGGAAAACACCACCGACTCTTGCTTAGGGGTTAGAAGTAAAACTGTTTCCGGGCATTGCCCAGTGTACCCTGGGGACGACCCTCCTTCCTCCTGTGTTGAGAGGAACAGGCACTGGCCGCCGCATGCTCAGGTTTACTTGTTGGCTACTGACCAAATCAAGGGCAGCCATTTGTTTTGGTAAAAAGGGAAATGATTTATTCAAAACTAGCTCTAAGGCGATGGAGGGACTCGTTTATCTCAGTCCACCGTCAAGCTTGGTACAGGTGCATCTCTTATAGAAGGCAAGGACCAGTGGCATGATACTATGAGACAACAGGTGTTCAAGCTTGTCTACCCCTTCTGGACCCAGGCCTTTCCTGCCTTCCTGTGGAAATGGGACTGGTCACCTGGATTTGCATATTCTATCTGCTCATTTAGATGCAGACAAGGTGGGAAGGGGCTACCATTCTTGCCTCAGGCCTGAGGAAGTTTAGAGAAGCCACTTGTCTCTAATGGAAAAAATTCTAACTTTTAAAGTTCCATTTTGCTGTTACAGAATGAGATGTTTTTTTCTCTAATGCTTCCTAACATGAAGTTAGCTCTTCAGGGAGTTGCAGAGAGGCATAAGGTCATGCTCAACGATGCTAATAACCAGATGGCGAATAGGAGTGGGAATCGCGAACCACATGCCCAACCTGAGCTAATGACTCTAGCGTGGACAGCAGGGGGGAGGTCACCGCGGCAACAGTCAGTCCCACTCCCATCCCATGCACCTGGATTTCCCATGAACAGCTCTAATTAAGTGCTGAGTGGGCCAGATCCTGCTGAGGCCGAGAAAATATGAATTCTGGCTTCAAAACATTGAAACAACTCTTTGGCAACAGGCAGTGGCTAGAACCGAAATGAATAATGACACTGCCTTTCCAGCAGACCCCTCCTTATTTGGATAGCAAAGAAAACTGAGTGTGTTGAGGCAGAGACACAGGGTAGATTGCAGTAGGGATGTGGCCTGTATGCAGTGTGCTTCCCAACATGGGACATTTCCCCCAAGAATAGGGTAGAACATTCCAACAAATCAGCAAAGACTCCCTGTTGGCTCTATACATAACGGATGCTTCTTATGTATTTGCAAGGAAAAAAAAAATGTTTCTTGGTCAGTAACATCTGAATGCTGTTGGATGAGGTCAACTTAGTGTTGCCATGGAGATGTGTTTTCTAGCAGTGCTTGCATCACAAAATTGCACAATTATTTCTCATCTGCAGCTAAACGCCTAGACGCAGAGGAAAGAGTCATGTCTACAGTTTGACACACCCATGAAGGGGACACAGCTATTGCCACAAGGACACTTCCCCAAGGCCTTTCCATGAACAGGTCTCAATAGTCCATTTGGGCCTAAGAAGACGGATGCACGGAGAGTGCCGGCTCATGAGGATGCAGCAAAGGTGACAGACATGGCGGAGCAGAGAAATGCAGGCAAACAGGCCTGCAAGTCCCCTCCCACCGCTGCTCCCAGCCAAGGCAGCATCTGCTCTGAACAGTTCCTTTGAAGTAGAAGCTGGGCTCCATGCGTGGCCATGCCTTCTGGGGCCACAAAAGAGGAGGCATTTCTGTGGCTGCAAATAGACTCGAAAATACTTTCGAGGGTAATATTTGGCTGCATCCATGGAGTCTGAATTCTGGTGGAGTAGTTTTATAAAGCAGTCAGGCGACGATACAAAAGCCATAAATATCACGCAGACTACGACAGGACCCAGGGTTGTGTTTCTCACGTACAGCAGTGTCTAGGGGGACCCTGGAGCCTTCACGGGGTCAGGTGAAACTCGGGCTGCCACTTAGGTTGGTTTTCCCTCTGAGAATGTTCTTGTGTCCAAGCGAGCGAGGGTGGAATCAGCCCTTGACAAGTGATATTCAGGCTGATAGGTCTGTTTCCAATAAGCTGCTTTATAGTCTGTCGGTGGGTTGACTGCATAGTTATAAAAGTTGATCTCATAAAAGGGAAACATGAGTGGTTGACACATCACATTGTATCTGTGTCATTCTGTGCTCTGGCAGCTGGACTGGCCCTTATTTATAGCAAAGGAGGTAACATAAAAGCAAAATAATCGGATTTTAATTATAATGGGGATTTTTTTCACCCCATGGGGCTCTGAAGGGCTGAGACTATTGTGTGCCTTCTGGTTTCCAGGGAAATATATTTTCTGATGCCACTGCGGAGACTCACTTGGTAAATGCTCCCCGAGGAAACGGCGCAGAGGAGAATGGCTCTGGGTTGCTTTAAAGTGGAATGAGAGCTGATAAAATATTTGAAAGAAATGGTCACAAAAAATAAATAGACTTCAAACTAACACTTTTAAGGACTCAAAGCTTCACTAAAGCATCAGATTTGTTTGAAAATATGACAGCTTCTGTTTTCACATGATGGTCTGTCTAAGTGCTAGAGAGATGGAGGAAAAAAACAACTCCTTTTAACAGTAAGCTCTCAGGCTAGGAATGCGGTTCAGTGACAGAGCACTTGCCTGACATGTGCAGGGCCCTGGCCTCCTTTTCCAGCTTTCACTACAAATAAAATAATAATAAATCTTAAAAAAGAATAATGGTTCTCTCATGAACACCCACCCCATTTGAGGTTCTATTCCACTTTGCTACGTGGCCAAAATATCTCTGAATCCTGGGACAGCTTTTCTCTTCTCAAGATTTTACTCTAACCAGTGTTCAAGCCAAGGATGCAAGGGAGAGAGAAAACCAGCCATCATCTTCTTTAGGGTACAGAGCCATCTCCATCACTGAGTGCAGGGACAGAACCATTGCAAACTCAATCTCCATCTCCTCTCTCACAGCTCCCACGTGGCCAGTATGAACATGGCTTTAGAAGGCCTCCCTGCAACTGAAATCAGTTTGCCCTTTACTATGGGCTCTGTAGCCCATGCCTCAGTCTCCCTGGGTTTGCATCCCTGGCCCAACACTATCCCAGCTCTTCGTCTTAGGACTGGCCAAGGTAGGTGACAATCTGTAGATTGGTTGCTGTGTAACCTTTGATGCCACTCTATCTTGTTAGTGATGGGGGCACTGCAGAAACAACAGTGATGTCTTTGCAAGGCTGCCAAGGACCACAGAAAGGCCTCCAGGTAGGTTCTGCCAAGGACAAGACATAGGTCCTGAAGCCATATCCCCATGGCCCATTCTCTACAGCCAGCCCCATGTCCTAAATTTTCATCACCTTTCAGTAAAGTTATCAAATGAGGATTGCATCCATGACTGACTCTGCTGATGAAGTCAGAGCCCCACGATTCCATCACCTTCCTAAAGCCTCATCTCTGAACACCCGAGACTTCTGGGAGGAAATTCTAGATCTAAACAATAAGAGAGGGGCAGGGATATAGCTCAGTAGCTTAAGCACCTGCCTGGCAAGCTCAAAGTCTTGAGTTCGATTTCTGGCACCACAAAAAATAAAAAATAAAGATTAATAATAGAACCTTTCCAGGATCTTTATGCTATCACCTCTTCCCACTCATAACTCAGCACCAATGCACTTCTCCAAACTCAGGCTATTACAAATGAAGCTAAGGTGAGTCCTGGTGACCCCTTGGCTCTCCTACTTCCATGGGCTTTTCTCCCTGCATTGCGAATCTCATAACTCTAGCTTCTGCCATCTTTCAAAGTGTATCCTTCCTCTCCAGTTTCCTCTGATCCTGACTGACACAAAAATGAAAGCTAAATTCTACCTCTGCATTCTTCTAGTGCCTCTAAAACATCTTTGCCAAGTAAAGTTGCCTCGCTTCTCGTCAGAAGACCAAATCAACTTCTCTACCCTAGCAAACATGACACAGCTCCCTCCCATCTTTCATAGAAATCTACTATGTGGACAAGAGCAGATTATATTCTAGAGAAGAACATCAGTTATATCTGCCCCACCATCTAAAATACAAGAAGGGGACCATCCCAGATCATCCAATTCTACGGAGCTGACCCCAAGAGGAATAAGAAGTGGGCACTTTCTAAGCCACAAAGTTCTGAAGTGTTTCATAATACAACAATAATGAATTAATGTACTACCCCTTCACTTCTCCATGTCAAAGTGTGGATGTTCATTCACTCCTTCTTTGAATCTCCATCATGGTATTGGTACCTCTCTTTAAGCATCTGTCACTTTCAATAATTTCTTAAAATAATTTGCAGAAATGCTTAATACCTCTAGGAGAACACATCACTTATGGGATGGGTTCATGCTGGGCTCGCTTTTGTATTTGTCCCAATCTGCTTGCACAGCATCTCACTGAACACCTGCATTAACCATGCCCTCCTGATTTCCAGGGAAGGCACTGGGGGTTAAGAAGCAACATGGGGCTGGCCAGATAGCTCAGTGGACTAAAGCACCTGCTCAGACAAGCTTAGGTAAGTGCAGGGACTGTGGTTCAATCCTTGTCACCACATGCCATGCCAACCCCATCCCTAGGGTGGGCTGAGCCAGCCAGAGTCAGGGTAATAGTGGTGCATACCTGTAATTCCAGAGGAGAAGGGGGCAGGAGGAAGAGAGGAGAAGAAGAAGAAGGAGAGAAAGAAGAAGAAGAAGAGGAGGAGGAGGAGGAAGAGGAAGAGGAAGAAGAAGAGGAAGAGGAGGAGGAGGAGGAAGAAACATGGAACAATGATTTAGAATACAAATTTCGATCTCACCCCAGAAAGAATGGCTATCATAAAGAAATCAACCAACAACAAATGTTGGAGAGG
>NDGN011553138.1:5647-18174 GCA_002564285.1 Tympanoctomys barrerae | reverse complement strand
TAACCCGGGAAGCGGGACGTAGCCCCAGGATGGGCCTGGACTCCCACACGGGCCATGAATTCTAAACACAAGGAAAACTAGGACATTGAAGATACATGACCGAAGACATCAAAACAAATGGACTTGTTTCTTAGCAGAGATTCAGTTCTCTTTGTAGTCTGGGGGAAAAACCTGGTCCCAAAGTCAGAGCGTGAAGCAAGGGCCACAGGTGGATGCCGCTCACCTCCCGGGGGCCGGGGAGATTGCAGCTGCACAGCCAGGGTCCACACAGACGTGGGGTGGGGATGAACAAGGGAGGAAATGAGGCCACAAGCCCGTGTCGGCCTGACTGGTGAGGCAGCCAGTTTCCTGACCTAGTTCAGACTTCCGTGTTCATTTCGTGGGTGGCAGGAATCAATCCCAGAACAGTTGGTCTCAAGCTTATGGACAGAAGCTTGAACTAGCAGCACCTGCCCAATGTTGCCTGCCTGCACAGGGCAGGGACACAGCTGTCACTTTCTGTCAGGGAGTCCTCTCATGGGTGGGTGGGGACCATGTTACAAGATAAAGAAACCACTGCAGAGATGGATGCGGCGATCCACCGTTATTAAACAGTTCGTCTCTGAGATGCGTCTGGAGGGCCCTTAAGTGCAGACGTGGCCGTGGAGCCTGAGCAGCGCGCAGAGGCACTGTGCAAGACTGCAAGGGGGTGGCCAGCACGCAGAAGCACAGTTTAAAATACCTGCAGAGTATAGTTTTTAAATACCCGCTTCCCATTTCCTTTGTATGTGTGTGTGTGTGTGTGTGTGTGTGTGTGTGTGTCTGTGTGTTTGGTACGGGGTCTCACAGGTTGGACTGTGTTTTCAGTTTCCCAAGCACTGGGATGACAGAGGTGCACCACCATACCTGGTCTCGGAGACAGGCTCAGTGCACCCCAGGGCTGGGGCTGGTGTGGGATGTGGTGCCAGGGATTGAACCCTGGTCCCTGCACTGGTCTAAGCAGGCACTTGGTCCGCTGAGCTATCTCGCTGGTCCTCCTCTTTCCTTTCCTTATATAGATGTCCAATCAGTGTGTATATGTTATGTATATTACACAGATACAGTATGAATACATAATTATGTATATCCATACATCTTAGCTACATGTTTATAATTCTAAAAAGAATTCAGGGTGCCGTTCTTCTTAAAGGGCCTTTTTAGGGAGCTCTGGCTGCTGACCGCTATGAAGTGGCTCTTACCCTCAGGTCGCCGTGGTCTGCGTGCAGTGTCCCAGCCCCAACCCCATTACGCTACCAGCATCTACACACAGTGCTGAGAGACTTTTTATTTTTAAATCACAGAAACCGACATGTGTAGCTATCAAAGAATCTTTTCAAAGCCAACCTCTGAAAAGGATACAACCTCTGGGGATATGTGTCCCAGAATAATGCAACCTTTTTCCCTCAAGGGAAATGGGAACATCCTTCCCGAAGGTACAGCAGGTAGCACCACAGAATCTCCAGAAAATGAATTCCCTTCGTTTCCTTTTTTTGCACTTTCACAGCATCTGCCTATCAGTTCTACCTTAAGGACGCAGATTTGCATAATAATATTTTATATTGCTAGTCATTTGCCCCAGAATATTATAATATCAGTTTAAATTTCCAAGAATAACTTTGTCATCTCAGAAGGACTAGAAAAAGCACCCGAATGGATCCGCACACCCAGTGGCAGTTCTGATTCTCAGCAAGAGTGGCAGCACATCCCAAGGACCGTTCCAAAGCCAGGCATGCTTCACAGAATAGGATGTGGCTTGTGTGGTGCAGCTGAGAAAATAGAACAGCCACCAATGACACATTATCAAAAGATGAAATACAAAGAAAAAGAACACAACTTGTCTATTCTCAACAAAACAGGATGCTGACTACGGCTATGGACTAGACTTAGAAAGTCCCCAAAGGCCCGCATGTCACAGGCTTGGATCCTGTGCCTATTTCATGGATTAAGAATCAATGAGCAGATTAGTAAAGCACAATTTGGGTGTGTCTGGGCCAAGCACAGAGATATGGCCTGGCAGTGTGCATTTCTGTCCCTGTGCCCTCCCTTCTCTCTCTGGCTTCTAGCTGCCACAGGTTGAACAGCTGCCCTCTGCCATGTCGCTTCTACCTGGGAGCCAGCGAACCAAACATGGACTGAACCTTCTTACACCGTGAGCCAAAACAAACCTCTCCTCCTTCACAATTGTGGGCATCAGTGATTTTGCCCCAGCAATGGTAAATTAACTAATGCAGACCTTGGCACTGCTGAAAATGGACCGTTAAATGGTAGGGCCTATGGGGCTGGGGTAGAGCTCAGGGGTACAGTGCTCGCCTAAGGCCAGGTGGCCCTGGTTCTATCACTGGCCTCCCCACCTACACCTAGATGGGGCCAAGTGGGAGCTCTTCAGGTCACTGGTGATATGCCCTAGAAGCAGTCGTGGGTGGGACCTGTACCCTCTTCTTCCTCTTTTTTCTTTCTTTCACTTCCGGGTCATGAGGCAAATGGGCTTGCTTGACCACAGGCATTTTGTGAGGATGCCCTGTGGCACACAGGCCCCAAGCCAAGGGGCCAAGCAACAATTTACTGAAACCTCCAGAACTTTTAGTCAAAATAAACCTTCCCTCTGTATGAGTTGATTTTCTCCAACATTTTTTCCAGTGGCAATAATCGGACTAATACAATTGCTGACCTCTTTCTCGTAGTTTTACTGTCAAAATGTAAGGGTGTGGTACAAAAGGGCCACAGGCAAAAGAGAAGGAGGGAACAGAGAGCAAAGGGAAGCAAAGGTAAGTTTCAAGTTCTGACTTGAAATTAGCAAGAGTTCATTGAGTTGGCTCACTCATGTCGACTGATTTCAAGGAGCCAAAGTGAGACTACCACATGCGGCACTAGAATAATGGGCTTTGAGTGTAAACTATATTATGTGGCAAGTGCAACCGAACCTAATTGTGAAGTTCACATATTTGCTACACAGTAGGAAAACAGATATAAAGTATTACGTCCTATTGTTAGTGTCATAGTGTAACGGTCAATTAATGCCTCAGAAAATGACACCTAAAAGGCAGGAAATTTTAAAGCCATCTCTCGTGAGCCACAGCACATGCTGTAGTAAGCTTCTGCATGTCATTTCTTGGTTTAGTCAATTAAACCATCCAATCACTGTGAAAAGAAATGTTTAGAAAAATCATTTTACATGACTCAAGACTATAAAATAGGCTTATGTGTCAAAAGAAATGTTGAATACAATAGTCTACCGTAAGTCAGGTTTTTCAAAGCATTTTGAGTTTGAGATAAGCCTCATTTTTAATGGGACTTTTCCTTCCTTTGCTAGCTCCAGAGTATTTTTCCCTCTGGAACAGTTTAGTGAGAGCCTTCTATGTCAGTAACTGCTGATACCACAAGAGAGAATATGATCGCACCACTCACCATTTCTGTGCCACTTCCTGTTCTCCAAAGGCCTTCACTCTCCTTGTGTTATTCAGATAAGCAGAAAAGAAAGGCCCCGCGCCCTGGAAGGCAGGGCGGGTGGGACCACCTGCGCCTGACACGGAGGCCGCACAAAGAGAAGTTGGTTCTGAGCAGGAGAATGGGTCACAGGGAAGGAGGAAAGGGGAGCTCGTAGCCAGCAACGATCCAGGAGACCTTGAAAAGCCTCGAAAACCAAGCCATGTTCTGCAACTGGGAGGGTAAAACATACGCTCAAGGGCCAGCCCCGCCTGGGGACGTGCTGAGCTGGCCACCGAGACCAGGAGTAGTGGCACATGCCTGTAATACCAGCACTGGGGAGGCTGAAAACAGGAGGATCGTTATGAGTCCAAACTGTGCAGCAAGACCCTGTACCAAATACAAACAAAACAAAACAAAAGAAAACAAAACACCTCCCCGCCAAAACCAAATCAAACCAAGCCAAACCAAGCCAAGCCAAACCAGACCAAACCAAAACAAAAAAGCAAACCCAAAACCAAAAAAACCAAAAGTGTTCAAGTTCAAAAGGTCAGTGCTCCAGCGAGAAACACAGGTGTCAGTGCAAGCCCTGCAGGGCAGCGCTGCGGGCTGCAGAGACAAGGCCCTCTCACGCCCCCGGCGGTGGCGTACAGTGCTGAGGAACATGGGACGCCACTTTATTTATTTTTCTTGCAGTTTTCCCAGAATGCCTACAGATTTTCCCCTTAAAGGCTGTGTTCCATATGCTAGAATAAATTCAGGGTAGTTCCCAATGATTACAAAGCCTATAGAGAGAACAGAACTACTATTATTTTTTTTTACTTGTTGAATTTGGTAAGGGAGGACAGGTGAGGAGAGGGAGGCATTTGGAGGCAAAGTTCACCCTAAAGCAGAGCTGTAGGCGCTACGCCCAGCAAGTAAAACTCCAAGAAGTGCTGCCGAAATAGCTCCATCAGCACTCGTGACATGCAGCAAAGAGAATAAAGGCCTCCCTCCGGTAAGTTCTAGAGAATGAAAAATGACCACTGTGGTATTTGGAGCAGAAGGCAGGGGGATCCTTTACAGATTCCTCATCTCAAGAAGACATGAGGCATCTGATCCCGTTTAAAGTATTACACACATGTACTGTGGGCTGGGCAACCACGCAGCTGTCAGGAGTGCCACCTGCCGTGGTGCCACAGGCTCCCACCAGTGGGCCTCGCGTGCCACACCAGAGGGCTCCCCCACCGCAAGGGAAGCAGTCGAGGCTCTAGGCAAGAAAGCCAGCAGGAGGGCGGGCCCTCCACCATCCCCGCAGCCCCAGCTGCATCCTCGGGGACCCACAGGTCCCCAAGACTTGCAGGCAGGGAGGCCCCCGCTTTCACCAAGATGGTAGGTTAGCAGTGGGACAGATGTGAAGCTGTGGGCCATCACGGAGTTGTGGCACAGGTCAAGAAAGCGGCACTCTAGGGAGGACCTAAGGAGGACAGAGGAGGTGGAACAAGCAGCGGAGGGCAGTGAGGGGCTGCAGTACGGGGTAGGCCTTCTGCCAGAATTGTAAGGAAATCACTCCCTTGGTTGAGAAGAGGGCAGCTAGTAAAAGAGACGGTGGGGAAGAAAGGGTGAGAGGGCGGGTAACATACGGGAAGACGTGCTGGAGAAGAGAGTATCTGCACCTACCTGAGTTAAAAAACAAGTCAAAAACCTGTGTGGTACTAATAAGCAATATTGTTCATCATCACAATTGCATTCTTCTGTCTTCTTCTTCAGAAATAGAGTATGGTGTGACTAGGTGTCACTTGTATCCACGGTGGACACACATCCTGACATTGCACAGAAGGAAACACGGTATCACTTTGCCCCCAGTTCATCTGCGTTAGAGAAAAGTGTGTGCAGGCACGTATGCACTTGTGTGTGTGTGTGTTTGTTGGGGGCAGGAGAGGGGTTGGGAACAAGTCTTTGCTAAACTTGGCGATAAGAGAAGCAAAGTGCGCCTGGTCCTTGGTGTTTTCACCATTCAGTGGTCCCGAGCACTGTGGCCCACACGAGCAGCGGAAGGGATGCAACGAGATAGGCGCAGGCCCGTGAGGACCCTCAGTGCCGCAGAACACAGGCCGATCAGCTCGTTCTCAGTGTCATAGGCGTCGTGCATCCTGCCCTACTGCCACCCTCCTGCTCTGCCTTTCTAGGACAAAAGCTACTACAGACAGCATGGAAAAGATGTGACACAGTAGAGAAGCATACATGGACCCCTAGGTTCAATCTCTGGAGTGGGAAATAAATCAGTGAAGTCAGGCACAAGAGAGAGGGTGTGGCTGTGCCCCAGCAAAGCGACATTTGAATTCACTCGAGGTGCCCAGGTTTGGAATAAAGTGTGCTGACTCAGGCTTTCAATGTTAAGAAGCCAACACAAATAATATCTAAAAGTGGAACTCTGACTATCCAGTAGGGTACTATAATGTAGGAATGACACAGAGCCAGGAAAGGGTGAGATGAAATGCCAGTGGATTGCACTGGACAAATATGCTAGGATTTCTGAGCCATAGGTGCAGAATTAGGTGACGGCATTAAGAAAAGAACTCATAACTCTTTTGCTTAACTCTGCAATGTTAGAGGGACATCTACCTAAGATCTTATTTTTAAAATGTTGCATGAGTGTTTCCTGCATGAGATAGCAAGTTGGCACAGTTAATTCCAAAGTTTCATCCAACTCTAAAATTCTAAGACTCCAAAATTTAAATTATAATACAATCACTGAAATCTGACAGGGTTTCAAAAGCAGCCAAAATGAAGTTTTATGGCTTCTTTTCTTTAGCCTAATGTTTTTGCAAATTCTAGGACGCTGATTCCTGAAGCTTGGCAGCTCAAACATTAATTGACTATTTCCTAGTCACTTTGCAATTGCTTTCTTTTAATTGAGGATGAATTGGTAGAACATATAAAGTCTACAAACCAAAAATGGATGCTGTAGGCAATTCATTTATTTTCACTCAAATGACTCAACTTCCATTAAGCCACAAATCACTTTTAAATATAATTCAGTGAACACCCTGAGCAAGTACTCACACGGTAAAATCATTAAGTACCCATTCACTGCCCAGCTACCAACGCATCAGAGCTTGCCTGACATCCCCGGGTATAGAATGCTTATTAACTGAGTAGATAGAAACGTTGGGCAAAGGTGCCCAGGCTAAAATTTGAGCTCTGCCAGGTCCTATGGGTGTGGCTGTGAAGGCAATTACCTTCCTCTCTGTCATAAAGTGGGATAAGAGTGAACTGACACCACAGAGATTTATGATAATGAGCTGAGACACAGTGTCTGTTACGCAGTGAAATCTCACTAACAGCTGACATTATTTCCACCTCCATCTTCACATTAGGAGGTACAGTCATTACCTACTGTTTAAAGATCATGTATTTTTAGGGCAAAACTAATCCTTTACAGAAACCTGGTATCCTACTGATTTCTGCAAAACAGAATCAACCTGAAGTTCTACTCTTTCATGCACTTTTTTTTTTTTAACTTTATCTTGCATTCAAACTGAAGAGGAGAATCACAGAAACTGAAAGCCTATTAGGATAAATGCATCAAATACTTTTATTTGCTCTGTGCAATATACATTAGTGGGTCTGAGGAGGTCTACAAAGATACGGAAAGCTTAATTTCAGTTATCCAGGAACAGTTGATCTTTTTACTGAAAGGGTAACCCGATAAAAGTAATTACTGGGTATTTATTGAGTATTTACTAGGTCCCAGGCATTGGTGATGCAAAGATACTCAGAGGCGATTTGGAGAGACCGCTCCAGCCAACCCTGGGGCCTTGCTCTGTCCATCCTTGAAATTGGGGTAGAAGCATCTCTATGAGGTTTTGCAGAGCTGGGCAAGAATCATTGCACAATGGCCAGCTCTTAGCAAGTCCCTAAGAGCTTGGAGGAGGGTCTGCAGGAGCGTGGAGGTGAGACTCTGTCCTCCTGAGAGGTGGCAGCACAGGGCTGTCATCAAAGAGGTTTAAAAGAGTGAGAAATTCAGTAAGGATAACTCTAGTAGAAAAATCCAGCATCTATTAAGGTAAGGGTACAGGACAAGGGATTCACTCTAGGGGATACTAGGGGATACTAGGGTTTGTTCAGATCCAAACCCCTGTAATACACTGATCACTTGCCTGACAGGGCTATTTAGTGAGATCTGATCACGTGTCTCCCTCATCTGTGCGTAGAAATCCCAAACACACCTGTGCTCATCGGATGGGTCTGCTGCATCTTTCGCAATGTCATCAGGGCGCATCCACCTTTGTTGCCTCTTGGAATCTGGTCACAATTGTAGCTTTTCATGCAGGGACCCAGCAGAGAAAATGGAACAGATAGGAGCTCACTTTGGGGGTTCTCTTCCTACTTGGGCATGGCAATCTTGGCTGAGTTATTAAAAGCCTCAACCAATCAAAGCAGTAATAATAATGGCACCTAAAATTTGTTTCAAGAACTTGTTAGAATCAAAGCACTCATGCCAAAATTGCAATTTTAAATTCTTGCATGAAATTCATATACATTTCCTAGAAAAATTCAAAGAATAAGATTCAAAGAGAAAAAAATTTATTACCTTCTGTTGCTATTGGCCTTCCAGAAAGGGAACTCCAGTCACACAAGGATTAGCTGAAATCCTACACTGCTTTGGCACAGTATCTGGCACTTAACACTCAACAGAAGCTTACTACAAAAAGTAAATCAGCTTGGAGTAGGTGGGGGCGCTGCAGAGCGGCTCACTGAGGGGCTCTACGTCACAGTTAGATAGGAGCAAGGAGCTCGGGTAGCAGTGCGCCTCCAGAGAGCAGGGATTTCACTGCAAGTTTCAACAAGCTAGAAGAAAGGATTTGGAAACTTCACCACAAAGAGAGGACAAATATTTCAGACAATAAATATTTAACCTGATTTAATCATTAGGCAACGTGTACATACAATGAATGTTACATGAAACTCTGGGAGTATGTATGACTTACAGATTCTAAGCATCCTTTACAAATTTAAAAGATTAACAGCAATGGCAACAGCTGAGATTTGAGGTAGGGGGTAGAATGAGGGTGACGTGGAGCCTACGGGACATTGGGAATGGAGAGATCTGAAAGGGCAGGGAGCGTAACAAGACCTAGAGAGGGGGTGGATAAGTGGGTGGACATCAAGTGTGAGCTAGTCAGAGAGGACGCCAGGATCCAGACATGGAGATAATGGTGGCCCTATTAAAAAAATGAAGTCAGGTAAGTGAGAGACGACAGCTGCCTTTATAATTTCACCACTTATAATTCTGCCAACTCACCCCATATAATTATACATATAATTGAGCATTAAAATATTAGGTGGTTAACATTGTACTTCATTCAAGAAATTCAATGAAATTTTCCAAAGCTGGGAGGCAGGGACGATTTCATGGAGGACTCCACCGTTTCCCAGGTGAGCACTGGAGGGGTGGAGGGCTGTGTCATAGCCTGGGACTGGGAACACAAGGAAAGGGGGAGACCCGAGCTCTGTCTTTTCAGTTTTGTAAATTGAATGAGTTTGAGCCAGACATCGTGGCACACAGCTGTAATCCCAGCCCTCAGGAGGCTGAGGCAGGAGGATCACTGCAAATGAGATAAGCATGGGCTACAGAGTGAGCTCAAGGCCAGCCTGAGCTGCATAGCAACGCCTTGTGTCAAAAAGACAAAAATTAAAACAAAAAGAAAACTACAGCAACAATACCAAAAATGAGTTTGATACAACTGTGGAATACCAGGGGAGGGCCCCTATTTAACACAGAGGCACTCAACATGATCAATAACTCAGATCTCATCTACTAATGGCAACCATATGCAAGATTGTTCAAACTAGTCACGCCCCGTAAGCCCCTGGTTGGTGTTGGCCTGCGTGCCTGAGAGTGAGCCCCTACCAGTCCAATGCTGAAAGCCTCCCGCCATCTGACTATACTGAAGGCTGCACGATGGTGCTCCCAGGATAAGCCCTTCTCGGGACACTGTCTGTGGCTAACTGACACGTGACTACGCGATCTTCTCACTCTGCGGTGACTGTTTCAGTGTTTCAGGATGGCTCAAATATTCCTTTTTTCTGAAGGATTTCCTTCTAAGCTGAGTGCAGCAGGGAATCTACTCAGTCAGTCAGTTACTCTCACTGTGGCGTCACCCTTCTTTCAAGACATAGCTTAATAACTTGAGTTGCGTTCACCTGAAGTCCTCTCCTAACACACAGATTAAGTCTAGCTCTTTATCACGCACGTGGCCGACTCATGACGTGGATGGTCCAGCAGCCCTACTGGCAAATTAGGTGCAGCTCCTGCCCTGAAGCTGCCGGCGCTGTGTTCTCTGGCTAGTCAGTGAGTTCTCTGGACCCCTGTCTCTTCACAAGCTGCCTCTACCATTGATTGTGATGTAGGGGAAAATGAACAATCCAAACTGAAAGGAACCTGGGAAGAGTTCATGTTCTCTAAAACCGAAGAATGAATTTTAGGAACAAAGGGAGGTTAAGAGCAGAATATTTATTGGGGGAAAGAAAAATTCTGTCTAAGAGGGACAGAAAGGGACCCCAAGCGGGTTTACCCTGGGAAGCTTTCTCTTCCAGGGACTTTTATAGAGTGAAACCATGTGGTGAGGCAGGTCTAAGGTGTGGAGAACATGAGAACTCGCTTAGGTGAGCATGAGGTGGGACAAAACTATGGTCAACCAATGAGATTACAAGCACCATTGCTCAGGTAAAATTGATTAAATCCAGGACCAAATGAGGAAGCGAGTCAGGTAGCAAGTGGGCATGAATATGGAACAAGGACTCTTTCTGTTGGGGTTTGGGTTCGTGACTCATTTGGGCTCTTTCAAGGTGATTGATACCTATTTAGAATATCAATTCCTAATGCCCATCCCGAGGGAAGTATGTGGCTGCATTTGTTTACTTTTGTCTTGATGTGTGACCCACAGTGGGGAGTGTCTGTCTCTTCTAAAGTTGCAAAGTCACCTTGTCTTCCATCTTGTCTCCTTGAGGGCCTGGTCCCATCTGACTGCCTATAATATTTCCATCTAATTCAGCTGCCTACAATAATTGGAGAAAAATTCCTTGACATCTTTTACTATGATAGCAGATTTGTCAATTTGCATACAGAAATTTCACAAAGGGCTGTGGGAACAACTCCAGGAAAGTACTTACAGCAGTGTTTTTCAATTTTTAAAAAAATGTATTTCATACAAGGTTGACAGGGTCTCACTACACAGATTGGATTCATAGTGATCCTCCTGTTTTCAGCCTCCCAAACTCTGGAATTAAGGTGCCATGTCACCATGCCCAGTCTCAATTGCTGTCTCAGTGTGCCCCAGTGGCGGGACCAGCATGGTAGGCAGGATTCTCTTCTAATCATAAAGAGATGACAACCAAGGTCCCAAATAATCGAAGTGCCAAGAGGCAGGCACTGTGTACCACTGTAACTCACTATTGCCTTTCCATCATTTTGCATTCCAATTCCTAGATTATACTGGGAAGGTGAAGGAGTCCAGTACCAGTGCTGGCTGTTCAACATAGGCTCACCACTGCCCTCTCCTTAGCTCTTCAGTGAACAAGATAGGCTTGGAGCAAATTCTACCACACTCTGAGAACTCAGCCAGAAGGAAACCAGCCAGCCAGCCAGCTTATCTTTTGTTCCTTGTGGTTTCTTGCACAATTCTGGTCAATCTGCATCTTTGGCTACCCAGGAGAGGCTGTCTGTGGACAGTTTTCGAGCATAGACAAATGCTAACAATGGTAAGTTGAAGTAAATTAATTATGCTGTCTTTCAAAAATTATTCTATCCTCTAAAATAGTTGTATTACTTTTAGAGACCATTGAGTAGTTCATGTCATAAAAATGTCAGTTTCAGTGATAACTGGGGTAGGTGGCAATAACTCACTATTGTAAATGATGGAGTTGTGCCCATGAGCCCTGTCGCCCTCATCGCTACCACTGCTGCTACCTCCACCAGCACGTGCTGCACCCACCTGCCTTCTTCCCTATATTCATCTCCTGAAGCTGGGGACAGCCTCATCAGTACGATTTTCATCTTGATAGAGATATGTCTCTGAGACACGACAAATAAACATAACATTCCACAATTAGACTTCAGCTATCTTACAGCTGTCTGAAATCATCAAGGAACTCAAATAGCACAAGAAGTCCTCAGTTTCTGAATTATTTCTGACATAAAAAGGATAGGACAGTAAAACACTAAGATTTATCTTAAAATGCATTAACCTACAGAAGGTTTACAGAATATTGAAACAGGAAAAATAAAGCCAGCACCATGAACCCTCTGGCAGGATTAATGGAACATCACACCAATACTGTATTGATCACCTTGTAGGTAGCTAGCTCTGAACCTTTGCTGACAAAGCATAGAGCTTAATTAAAATCAAAATGACAATTCAACTTCAAAGACATAAAAAAGAGCAGAAAAATATTCAATATGTACACAAATCTCATAGTAAATCAATATGAGTTATATATTGACCAAAATGTTGCCTGTAGGTATAATGTTGTGTCAGGCCAGTTGGCTATGAAAAAGAATTTTTTTTGGAAACAAACAAAAAAGAAATGAATAATTTTGGACATGTAAGAATCAGGTAAAAATATCAAGGGCATACGATCCTTTAGTCAAGATAAACCAATGCCTTGAAGAATCTTTCTGTTCATTTCTGCTTACGCTGAAGCTGGATGAGAAGGCAGATGATAGGGTGCAATTTGTAAGATTTCTGGGTGACACTGACACTGAAGGAGGCAGGCCCCCTTGATGGAGAGGGCCCCACCAGCTGCAGGTAATTATTAGCAACGCACAGAGCCCGAGAAACCCTGTCTAGGTGGGGGGCAGCATTGCATTTTCCCACTAGCTTTCCAAGACTCACATGACCAAATTGTGAATAAACTGTATTCATATTTTAGGGTCCTCACTCGAAATTCTCTACCCTTATGGAATCATGTTGGAAGACAACGATCTCCATTAACTTGTTTTTAAACATTTATTTATTTATTTATTTATTTATTGTGTGTGTGTGCGTGTGCGTGTGCGTGTGTGTGTGGCCAGCTCAGCCCACCAGGGGGCGGGGCTGGCT
>NDGN011553137.1:1347-19361 GCA_002564285.1 Tympanoctomys barrerae | reverse complement strand
ACAGCGCCCCACTAGCAACCAAGGCCTCCAGCACCATTAGTGTGAATGTTGGTTGTGAGTAAGCCCGGGTGATATTGCCTGTCTTCATTTTTAACTCTAGTTTTCTATGTCAATATGTCTTTGTACATTTTGTGCTTGGAGTTACAAAGATGAAAAGCAGAATTGCTTATGTCTAAGTGCACAGGAAAGATTACAAGTAAATGGAAGTTTGAAGGCTGTGTTTAGGAAGTGCTATTAGGCGATGCTTTGTCCCTCGTGTGCTCTTGAGTGTCTGCAGCTCTCCACGGGTGTCAAGGATCTTAGGCTCCTCACAGAGTGGTGGATGAGGGTTCCTATGTTTTTCTAAAGAGATTTTAAAAAATAAAAATCATACAGAGTTTCAAACAAGATGATAGGAAATTAACAGCTGTTATTATATTTCACATTGCTATCTTCAAAGTACTTTCCCATATTATCAGGTAATAACCTGAAAAATTTATCATATAATATAAACACTAAATCTTCCTTTCAATGAACTAATAGAACATGGCATTACAGTTATATTAGCTATTTTATATTTTTCCCTTCTTTTTTTGCCTCCTTTCCTCCATCCCTTTTGTTCTGTTTTTTGTAGCAGCTTGTTTCTGCGTCACAACATCTATTGTACCTTTTGGATCTCTTTAAGTTTCTTTCACTAGGGAGAGAACACAATGTTTCCAAATGAGTCTGATGTATTTCTCTTATGAGTACAGTCCCTTCTTGCATTCATTTACCTATAAATTCCTTGAGTTTATCTTTCTTTACAACTGAGTATACACCATTGTATCCCCGGTTTATTTAACAGTTGGTTTGGAATTTAGGATCCTCCATGAGGCTATGATTTGTGTGTTGCAGGCCTTAAAAACCAGAATCAGCAACCTTCCTGGTGTGAAGAAGTACCTTCAGCCTGGGGGCCAGAGAAAGCCTCTTCCTACTACAAAAATGATTGAAGAAGCAAGAAAGGTTTTCAAGTTTTAATACAGGTGCCACTGACCAAGACCATAGATGTCAAACTTCTAAAATTTTAAAGCAATAAAATTATTTGAATAAATACTGATCCATAGAACTGTGAATTAATAATTTATTAGCTGTGAGTGAATAAGAAACTGTGAGTTGCCACATTGTCACAATGCAGTAACAAAATTCTGTAATAATATGAGCCAGAAACCTCCTGATCCAAGGGAGTGAGGAACAAAGAAAAGGGTCTGATGAAATATGTTGGCCCTTGTACTGGCAAGCTGGTAAACAAGGCTGCAGACAGCAACATGTTCCTGGAGGCACCCTGTCTGTTCTTTGTTCCTTTACCCAGAATGTTCCAGACTATTGCTGTGTAAACCTAGAGTCCAGTGAATGCTGGAAGGTAATATGACTAGTAGTTTGTTTATACCAAATTAGTTATGCATGTTCCTTAGCCTGCTTTAAGACCTCAATAAAGGTGAGAAGTTTCAGTGGCTCTAGACTCACTCAGAGCAGGACAAAACGTGTGAGTCCTCTGTAGCAATATTAATCCAGTCTTGTTTCTTTTGGCTCTGACTGGATCAATACAACTAGTGGCATGTAGCGTGTGGGCACAGAAGACAGCCAGGTGTAAGCTAAGGGCTGACTGGAACACATGGGCACTGTATGCTCAGAGTAGGTGATACCAGCAGGAAAATCTCAGAGTAGTGGAGAATGAATATGTCCATCTTACCCAGCGGTTGCTCAAAGGAGCAGGAATGAAAATAAAACTGAAGAGTTTCGAGGAATTATGTTCTTATAAAGAAACACTGTTATTGGTGTCAGCATAATGGATGAGCTGCTCTAAACTCTTCAGAAACAAGTTATAAGCACTCTAGGCCAAACTTATCAAGAAGAGGAAGCTATCTCTTCAGTTGTGTGGTTACCATGTAACTTGATTTCCTTGGCTTTGAAATGCCTACCATCTGACGCTGAGGAATCTCCTCAGCAGCTAAAAGCAATGAGCTCTGATGTAAAGCCTTTGGTTCCTAAAATTTGCCTTCCTCCAGGTTCCCCCTATTCCTCAGACCCAGGAGGCTAGTCCTGCAAATGTTCCAATTGATAGGAGCACTTCCAGGCACAACAGCAGAATATCTCTTAATTTGTCTCTTTTGTGCAATGACTCTAAATCAGAAAATCCAAAAGCATAGTAAACATTTCCGGCTCGTCAGCCTATTTCCCCTGATTCTGAGGACTTTTCAGATGCCCAAGACGATGAAATGGAGAAAGAAGTGAAGGATATTAGGCTAAAATTCAACTGTTATGAGTCAGCTCAAAGTAGGAACCAGATCAGGCAGATTGGAATTTAAGAGCCTTTATTACTGAGCTCAGGGCCGTCATTCAGTTCTCATACAGGAAAAGACTGAATGGTGCCAACCCTGGGAAGCAAGGGGTTTTAAAATAAAAATCACATGACTAAGGGGTCTTTCATAGTCTTTCAACAATTTGTCCATGTTGGGGCTTATTTAGCAAGGTGTTTTTACAAGATGCGTCTTAAGCTATGTTTACAGGAATTAGATTAGGGAAGGGAGGGAGATAGTTACTCAGTTACTCAGTACTAAACAGCCTTGAGCAGAGGGTGAGGACATGTTCATTAGAGTAGATAACAGGAAGCATAAGGTAACCTAATAGTTTTCCATATTACAACACAAAATTAAGTTGACCTACTATACAACCTCTGCCTCCTGCCCCAACTAACCCCTCTGCTCCTCCAAAGGAGGATATCAGCTCTAGTTTTAAAGCTAACTTGCTGGCCACTGCTTTGCAAGCTTCCTTTAAAGAAAATCAAACTAAATGTTTCAACTGTGCTAAATTGGATCATATGAAAAAAGATTATCAAAAAAGGAAAATAAAGATAAAAACAAACTCCTTTTCACTCCACTCAAAAGACAGCGTTAATACAGGACTGCTTTGGCTGATTAAGTCTTGTCACTAATTCCCAATATGCCAAACACACAAGAAAAGAAATAAAAACTGCTACTATGATTCTAGGGGGCTTCAAGTTAATAGAACTGTTTTCTGTGCTGCAGCAACTTATTAGAAATATAAGCCAGCCTCTCTTTATTACATGTATTGGAACTCATACTTCATTGCTTGGTCCTCTATTGCAGAAAACAATCAGATCATTTACTTATAGGTAATGTCCAAGCCGTCTTCCAAAAGTTTTGTAAAACTTTTCATATTTTTCTTATTACAGGAATTCTTTATAATCACCAAGGTCAAGGAACTGTTAAATGTACAAAAACCAAAAGGGAAAAGGTTAGATTGAATTAAAAATGGGACAGATTGACACTCCAAATCCAGAGATATCTATAGATGTCTATAGAAATATACACACATACATAAAAACGTTTGTTGTTTTCTTGATTCCTGTATGTACATTACTAAGACCACAATAAAGGATATAACATGGAGTTATCTCAGTTACTCTTCTCTCATTGCTGAACAAATAGATGACACCCAAAATGAGGGAAGGAAAGATTCGTTTAGCTCACAGTTACTGGAGGTTTCAGTCCACACTTAGCTGGATCCAAGGCAGAGAGGTACATGGCAGAGAGCAACCTTTCATGGTGGTGCCTGAAAGCAAGAAGGCACAATGTAGGAGGAACAACAGCAAAATGGCAATAGGCAACAATGGTAACAGAAAGAGAATCTGTGTCTCTGTCTCTTATATGACATTCAGGCTGTCCGCCTCAGGCTGGGGACAATTCTCACACCCATAATCCCAGCTGTTCACCCATAATCCCAGTGGATCGTGAGTTAATCTGAAACTCTAGAAGTCCCTTCCCCATGACTGTATGAGGCTTTGGGGGGACAACTAGACACAAACCATAACAGGAGTACTGTTTTAAAATCAATTCTTAAACAGGACAAGGAGGGTAGAACAAAGGTGCAGAAGACAGAGTTTAAAACTCTAGCTTTTCTCAATTAGATTAAAAAGGAAATAGTTCTTTTAAATTACAAACAGTTGGTTCCCAGCAGCATGGTGCTGCCGGGGGGAAGGGCACAAGCTAGGTTCAGGGTAGACCTGTCACTCTGGTACTATGCTAACTGAGCTGGGATTCACCAGCCACCTGTATACCCAGCACAACCACAGAGCTTGTATCATGCCATCAACTACAGGTCTGTGTGCCTGATGTTAAGTTGGAGGGCCATGACTGTAGCTCGCCATGGCCTTGGCATTGGCTATGCATATTGATGGCATCCAAAATTGGATAGGCTTAGCTAGTGCCAGGAGCAGCAGAAACAAAACATACAATGGTCAGAGTGAAAGGGAAAGACAGCACAGACCGTAGCTGCTGTGCCTCAGTGCACAGAGGCCGTGGACACAGAGCCAGAGCCTCATTAAAGCTTGGCGAGGGGACGTGAGTCTGAGAAAACCCACTCCAGGTAATGAGACAATTAAGCTGCTACAAGCAGCTCATCCAGCCCCGAGGCCACAAAATAAAACAGAAACCAGAGTCAGCGCCTCAGTACAATAAGCTCTCCGGGTTTGGCTTGGCGTCATCCATGCTGACTATGCAGGGAAATCAAAGTTATAATTCTACCCACCCAGACCATTGTTTAAGCCAGACTAGATTCTTATATTGTTCAACTGGCCATTCTTTCTCTGATAGCAATTTTAAATTATTAACACGAAATACTCATTTGAAAAATAAAATTATTAATTAAAGAAAACGCATTTTACAGGCTTTTAAAATGCAAGTGTGGATGACCTGCAATTAGGACAGATACAAAGGTGCTGAGTTGCCCACCTGGAGACAGAAAAAGGGCCATCCCACCAGGAATAGAGCTTAGCAAAAAACAGAGTGATTCTCTCTCTCCATCACAATTGACACTAAAAGAAAAGCTTTTACATTTTCCCCTGAAGGCGCATAAATTGAAAGGTTGTTTCTATTCTAAAGATAAAAAGTTTTTTAAAAATATTTCTGAAAATTTAGAATAATAGAGATATTTTTAAAAGACTACTTAAAATTCTTTTAGTTTATGATATGTTTGATTGTTTTACAGTCCTAAATTAAAGTTAGTATATAAAACTTTGATATTTTACAAACACATATAAAGGCTTAGAATAATATCTAAAAACAGCGGGGTTTAAACATTCACTTAAGTTTTTGACATCCCACTTAAATAACAAATAGTTTAATGGAGGCCTCCAAAGAGGTGAAAGCTATAACTTCTTCATATTTGGGTCAAATTACGTAATAAAGATGTATTGTGCCTCAAACTGTTCAGGGCAACCATTCATGATTTTCAGACTTTATTTCATAATATTAATTGGCTCCATCTAGATTATGTACTAACATCTCTGATGTTATTGGCTGTCATTTTCCTTTGATGAAGTTAAATTAATTTGATTTTTTTCACAGGTAGTTCATATTAGGTTAAGTGAGGCTATGCATACTCCCCTTTCCAAAATATAGGATATACTTTTCTCACCATACAGTCAAAATTCAATTACAAAGTTAAAAGGGAGAATCAATCCCTCCAACTTGACTTGTCAATATATACTATTAAATTTTTAAATTCTGCAAAAGATAAAATACCACAACAGAAAGACAATTCCATCAGGTAGGAGAAAAAGGGCTATGAAGGTCCTTTGGAGAGATCTCCATAGTTGGACAATAAATTGGGCCCAGTCCACTACTAACCTGAGGCAAAAGGTATGCTTGTGTTTTTCCAGAAAATGCTAAACAACCTATCTAGGTACCAGAGTGTACTGTCAGGCTGTACCATGAAGCTAGATATGGAAAAGAAGTTAACAGCAATGAGGCTGCATCCAGGCTGGGGCCTGCTAAAGGAACTGATGAAATGGAAATCTAATGCTTGAATAGGTGATAAAATATATTTTTAAAAATTGAACTAAATTTTACTAGTATTAAGGCAAAATATATAAAAATACAAAATATTCATATTAATTATACATAAAACATTTTATTCCTTCCAAATTATTTTTTAGTACAGGGACTACAGGTTGTGTAGGGTTTCACTACGTAGATCAGACTCATAGTGATCCGCCTGTGTTCAGCCTCCCAAGAGCTGGGATTCTATACATGTGCCACCACATCCAGTCTAAATCACAGTCTCAGTGCGCCCCGGGGGTGAGGCCAGCACAGCACGGCAGGGATTGAAACTTGGCCACTGCATCTGCCTAAGCATGCCCTTTAATCTGCTGAGCTATTTAGGTGGCCCTTCCTTCCAAATTTTTCTAATAAGAGATCTCTGGTAATTGACAAATAACAAAATCCCACTAGTCAATTTATAAATTTCTAAAAATTGTAGTGGAGTTACTATAATTTGACCAAAAAATATATTTGTGTGCACACTCTTAATTTTGTAAAGCTATTTGTTTGTGTCATTCTGTGTATTTGTTTATGTGTTTATGTCATTCTGTGAACTACTGTTCCTTTTTTTTATTATTTGTTCAAAATATAATTTGAGATATACTTAAAAGCATTTTTCCCTAAATTACCGGATAGTCTAAATGATATCAAAATTATTTTATATACAATTGATCAAAAGTTTAAGGCTAATTAAACAAAACTTCCTTAGAATGGAGAGAAACTATTAGATCAGACTCCAACTGATGAATAGAAAGGTAGCCAACCTTTGTCCATAATAAGGAGCTCCCAATAATCTCAATAGTCTCTTAAGAGACACCTTCAATAAACTGGTCGTTGCTTAATAGATAAAGCTTTTCAGAAAAAAAAAGACAATAAGGTTTTTTCTTAGAAGATGGTTTTGGTACAAAACTAAATTAAAAAACAAAGGTTTTCACATGTGTATGGTAATTCATTAATGTTAATCTCACATAGTATTAAATGTATTCATGCTTCCAAGTGTACAGACCTTCTAAAATGTAAAACAAAGATTGCTTACTGTAATAAGACTGTTTCTCAGATTCAAACCTCTACCTGTAACCAAAAAAAGTGATGTATATCACATTTAAGGATAACTATTTAGGTGGTAAAATTTTGTGCACTAGATAAAGATGACTGGTTGAAAGTGTTCACACTGTCAAAATGAAAACTTAAATGTGTCACAAAATGTCATCAGAGGTGCCTTGCTACAATGTTGCATGTGGTTTTATTTCTAAATTTCTGTGTAAAGATATGTAACTTTTGTTAACAACGTATGCAGATTTAAATATTAGAATATTCATAGGCAATTATAAATGAGCAAATTGAAGCTTAAAAGACATGCCCAGAAAGCAAAAAGGAGGACGTAGTATGGGAATATATATGAATATACCTACATCAATTGTACAAAAAGTGCTATTTATATTAAATCTTTCAAAGTGACTGCCAGATGGATCTTCCACTGCAGACTGTCTTTGGACAAAAGAAATACCAGAGAAGCAATTTGGATGCCAGGTCAATGAATGAAACCCAGAAAATGAGCAAGCATAAACATTTTAATATGGATCCTCCAATCAATGAAATGAAAAGATTAACCTTGAATATGACAACACTGAGGCACCCTCTTCCTAAAACCCACCTGGGGACAAACGAAACATCTCACCCTGGAAAGTGAGAGAATGCTGGAAAGAACACGTCTGGAGAAAACTATTACCAACTTGTTTCTTGCTATGATGGGTTTTTTGTTGTTGTTGTTGCTTACAGAAAGTGTTAGAAGTAATTTTGTACTTATGGGGCTTACATCCCAAATCCAGCACTAAATAGAGGAGTTCGTGGGTGGGATATTACTGTGCCCATATATCTCTGAACAAAAGCTCCTGGTTACTGACAGCGCTGATGTGTGGGGACCAACAGTGCCAGCAGAAGGAACCAGAATTCCATTCTATGAGCTTGTAGTAGAAGGCAGGCCTATTTGTATTGGGAATGAATCTCATTTCTTAAAAGCAAGCACACAAGCCTGATTATCTATAGTAAAAATATCACAGGGAGAAGGGAAAAAAAAAAAAGGGAATTTTTCTTCTACGGGGACAGAGCTTTAAAGATATACCTGATGATGGAAAGTTTCCACCTCCAGATCTGGCATCCTGCCAGAATACCAGTGTAGTTTATCTCAGTGATTGGGTGCACTGGGAGGTCTGTAGAAAAGAAGCATCATGGGTGTTAGTACTTCTGATGGGAGTACTGCAGATGGGAGCCACATGGCTCAGCCTGGATGGTGTACAGGAATGAGCTAAGGTGGAAATTCAATGCCAGTGATGAGATTTATACTAGCACCAAAAATGTCAATGATACAATAACATTCCCTAGCATCCCTCAGGTTCCTGGAGGACTAATTCAACATCCTCTTTGGAAGCATCATCATCCTCTTTTGGGCATGTTAGCATGGAAAAGTTATATACGGAGAAATCTATCCTCCGACTCAGTACATCTAAAATTTAAAGGAAGCACCACACATTTTGCAAAGGCATGTGTTCACCTCCCTCACCTGTTGCTTGTAAGACCTAGTTGTTGGAACCCCTCTAACTATATCATTACATGTCACAATTGTTCTTTATATACATGTGTAAATTCTTCTATTATCCTTAACTTTCCTAGGGATAGAACTATTGTTGAGACAAGAACCACAATTTGGCTTCCTGTACAGCCACAACCCCCTTGGCATCACTCTCCTTCCGTGATGCTGTTCCACATTTGCTGGAGGCACTAAAGAAGAGAAGAAAAACTGAATCCTTAATAGCCATAATTTTAGGAATAATAGCAGTCACAGCCACAACTGCGATAGCTAGAGTAGCATTGAGCCAAGGTGGACAAACTGTTTGCTTTGTGCAGCAGTGGTAGACGGACTCAGGACAATTATTATGAGCTTCACAAAGACAAACACATTCTGAGTTAAATACTAAAATAAATTATTTAGCACAAGGTGTTGTTGTGCTAGGAGATCAAATTGTTAATGTGCAGCATCAACTTCATTTCAAATGGGATTGGATGCCTCCTTATTCTGTGTAACTCCAATTCCATAGAATCAAACTCATTTCCCTTATGAAAATGCAAAAATAATTATTTTATCATGTTAATATCACTTCTGATATCCTGTCTCTTCAGCAGCAAATTGATGATATTTTTACAAAAGAATTGTTAGAATTATCTGATACTAATCTGTTACAATGCATCTCTCATGGTATTGAAAACCTTAATCCTTTTCATATTATCCAATGGTTTGGTGGGAGTACAGGAATAATTTGTTTATGTTCTGTCTGTACTGTTTGTATATCTTGCCTAGCTTGAGGACAAGGACGAGTCTGCCAACAAGTCCTGGATCAACAGTCCACAGTTCTAGCTCTTCGTAAAATGCAGAAAAAAAAAAAAAGGTGAAATGTAGTAATATAAACCAGAACACTGCTGCTCCAAGGGAGCAAAGAACAAAGAACAGACACAAAGGAAATACATTGTCCCTTGTTCTAGGAAGCTGGTAAACCAGGCTGCAGACAAAAACATTCCCACAGGAGCCCTATCTATTCTTTGTTCCTTTGCCTGGGACATTACAGACTAGTGTTGTGTAAATGTATAGTTTTGTGAATGCTGGAAGGCAATATGAATAGTAGTTTTATTTATACCAAATTAGTGCCATAGGCCTTTACCCAATTTATGAAAGCCTCCCTGGATGTTTCTTAGGCATAGAGCATGAAAAAGGGAATCAGGATGTGTCATGTACGAGTAACAATTTCCCACAAGGAATATAAACACCACGTGCTACATGCATGTACTGATGACACAAGAAGAAATAAATATAGTGGTATTTTTGGTTCATGAATTAAGTCATTCCACAATTCTAGGGAAGATGGCTACACTGGTATTGTAGGAGAGGATGACTGTAGAACTTCATTCCTGGCCTTTGTCTAATTCAACAGTTGCCTCTGTCCTCTGATCTTCACTAATTTCTATTACTTATTTCTATTCCTTATTCTAACAATACACATGAAAGTACAAAAGATGTTCAATTTCCAAAGAAAATATAAGCAAAATGAGCAGGAGTAGAGATATTGCAATATCGGATGGCCACAAAAATAAAAGTCAATGGTATTAGCACACAAACAGACACACAGCACAATGGAATAAAAGGCAATGAAGCAGAAACAAAACCTTACAAATGCAGCTATGTTGTTCTTAATAAGGATTCAAACACGTAAGTTGGAGAAAACAGTCTTTAATAAGTGATCTTGGGGAAGCTGGACAGTGTATGTAGATTGAACTTAACTATGCTTCTCTTATCTAAGTGAAGAGGTGACCAAGACCTCTCTATAATGACTCTTATAAGCTGCCGGAATGAACTTAATGGAAAGACTTGATGACTGGAATGTGGGCCAAGACTGCCTGAATAAGACTTCAATACTACAGAAATTAATAATAAAAATTTAAAAACAGGACTACATCAAATTGAAGTTTCCACACAGCAAATGAAACAACCACAGTGAAAAGGAAACTTACAAATAGAAAAAATGCAACCACTCTGTTCTCTTTCAACACAGTTGAGATCTAGAGTATATTTTATGTTGAGAAGTCAGCTGTGATTCTGATGGACTTTCCTCTATAGGCAATCTGTTGTTTTTTCCCCCTAACAATGTTTAATTTTCTGTTCTTGTGTTGAATTTTTGGAATCTTGACTATGATTTGGCTGTATATTTTTTTTTATCATGGCTAGGTGCAGTTCTATATGCCATATATACATGTATGTCAACTTCTTTTTCCCTGCAAGGAAGGATTTCTGCCAAGATGTCTGTAAACAGTTTGTTTCCATTAAATCACTGAGTTATGCTCTGGCTTTCCATGGGCTCCAATCAAATTCATGTTACTTTTCTTTGCATGATCTAACAGGTACTGGATTGATTACTCATGTTTTTTTGCTATTTTAAGAATCTCTTCTTGTGACTGCTTACCAAAAGCCTGTATTCTGTATTTGAGATTGTGTCCTCACAGTGGCTCATTCTGCTTTGGGACTTTCAATGGAATTTTTATTCTCTGAGGTATCTGAATCTATTCTATGGATTCCATTTCTTTCCTTTGCGGGACATTTGTGGCTCCCAGCATTTTGTTAAGCACCTCTTTATTGTGTCTATGTCTGCACTAGAGTAACTAAGCATGGTTTTCATTGTCGTCACCATCTCTGTATTTATCTGAAAAATTATTTATGATTTAATTTTTCTTGAGCCTCATTCATTTGCTTTGCTGTTGCCACATAAAGACCTTTCAGATTGTCCCACCTAAACGTTTCTTATGTTGGTCTTTGATGAACCACAGATCCAGGGTTGTATTTTATTTAAAGATCATCTCATTTTCTTTTCTATTTTTTTAGTTTAATTTCTGAGTTTATGCTTGTAAATTGCCTATCATGAGTTGTTTTATTGCTGGTATTCAGAACCCTTAGGAAATGATTATGTCTCTGAAGTGTTTTTTCAGCATAACTAGTTTTTAGGTTTTGAGTCTCTTGCAAGATCTTTCCCTTTCAGTTTGTTGGAGATGAGAATTTCTGCCTGCTTGGCCTATTCTCTGTCTCTTTGTCACTGACCCATAGTATTTTCTGTGACCCTTAGACAATCTCAGTCTTGTAAATCTGGGAAGAACAGCCACAGCTAGTGCAGTCCTTCGGGCCCACAGTTCCCTTCTACTGCTGGGTCTTCATGGAGGCCAATGTTGTCACCAGCAGTGAATATGTGACCTAGAGCATATCTTAAAAACAAACAAAAAATATAAAAATTAAATAGCTGAGTCAATAAAGCGTGGGTCACTGGCACAATGGATAGTGTTTCAGACAGCGCATGAGAATTGGAGTAATTTAGAAAATTTCATTCACACATACAGTCCTTGGTGATTTCATGCGTGATGGGAGCTGGTAAATGTCCATAGCTTAATTTTTACATCCACTGTCCTCCTTCCCGCTCCCTTCATCTCTAGGACTGCTACCATTGGAAAAAAAGCCAACTCCTTGTGTGTCACTACATACCTTTTCTTTTGATGTTTAAATATTCACACTTTGGATTTCTTATATGAAGAAACTACACCACAATTTAAGCTGTGTGTCTGATTTAGCTCACACAGCACTGCAGTCTCAAGGTGAATCCACTTTCTTACAACATCTCCAATTTATCCTACTTTATGACAGAATAGTATTCCATTGTGTACAGATACCACACGTTCTTTAGCCAACTGTTTATGGACATACAGCCCACTGCAAAGATTTGGCTATTAGGGTTGCGCAGCTGTAAACATGAGAATGCACATATCCCTGCAGTTTTGTGTCTTTAATGTTTATGGAAGACACAAAGAAAGAATGGTTGTGTGAACAGACTTCTGTTTTTATCTTATTGAGGAACTTCCATAATGGTTTTTATAGCGCTTATATTAGTTCATATTCCCCCCAACAATGTAGAAGTGTTCTTTGGCCCCTCAACTTGGCCGAATAACTATTTTTTTTGGAATAAGTAGAATCTCAGTATTGTTCTAATATATATTTCTCTAATGGACAGAGATGCTAAGCATTTTTTTCTGTATTTTTTTGGCCATTTGCACTTCTTCTACAAAGTGTCTATGCATATCAATTTCCCATTTTTTCATTTGTTTTTTATTTGAGTTGTCTAGTTTTTTAATATTCTATCTATTCTAGATACTAATCTTCTGCTTACTGAATAGCTTGTAAAAATTTCTCTCACCTGATAGGCTTTCTCTTCACTCTATTCTTTGTTTTCTTTGCTGTGCAGAAGTTTTTCAGCTTGATGCATTTCCATTTGTTGACTGTTGATATTATTCATGATATAATAGAAGGCATGAGAAATAAGATATTATTTCATATGCAATCAAAAGAAGTAATTTATGCAATTGAGATTCTGTTCAGAAAAAAATCTTTGCATATGCCTGTGTCTTGAAGATTTGCCTATTTTATGTTCCAGCTGAGTATTTTTGTTTTAACAAAACATTTATATTCTTATATAATTTTATTTTGTTTTAGTACATGGGGAGTGGTACGCACAGTCTCCTACATGTGCATAACCAGTTTTCTTAGGACCATTCATTAAAGAGTCTCTGTTTCCTCCAGTGAAAGTTTAAGACTACTTTGCCAAAGAACACATGGATGAATCTGTCTGGGTTATTTCTGCATGTTCTATTCTATTCTGTTGTGACAAAAAAAAGTCTGTTTTGTGTCACTATCATGCTATTTTTGTCATCATCTCTTTGTAACATAACTTGAAATAGGGATTATGATGTCTTTTGCTTTGCTCTTGCTGCCCAGGGTTTCTTTTGATATTCTGGATCTCTTCTGATTTCATATGAATTTTAGGGTTATTTTTTCTAGTTTTGGGAAGAATACTGTTAGTGTTTTAATTTGAATTTCTTGAAACCAATACATTTGCTTTGGTAATACAACCTTTTTGACCATATTGATTCTATCTGTCCAAACATAGAGAACACCTACCTCTCTGATCTTTTTTTTTTTCAGTGTACTTAGTTATTGTTATAAAAGTGTTTTGCTTCTTTTATCGTGTTAATTCTAAGTATTTCATTATTTTGCAGTTGTTGTGAATAGCATTGTCTTTCTCATTTCTTTCCAAGTAGGCTCATTTTGGTGCACAGGAATGCTATCCGTTATCTTTTCTGATTATTTGTTCTTGGAGACAAGGTCTTGCTCTGTAGCTCAGGCTGGTCATGAACTCGCTGTTGACTGTTTGCATGTTGACTATGCAACCTTGCTGATTTTGTCAGTTCAAGGTATTTCTTGACGGCATGTTTTAGGTGTTCTTTGTAAAAGACGATGTCATAGAAGGAGGTTAATTTGGCTTCTTTCCCTCCTATGTGCATTCCTTTTGTGTCTTCATCACACTTGATGCTTTGGCTAATATTTCAAGCACTGCATTGGACAAGAGTAGTGATAGTGGACATCCTTGTTTCAGATTCTGTGCGGAAATTTTTGGATATTTTCCCATTTAATATGGTGCTAGCTGTGAGTATGTCATAAACAGCTCATCAGATGGATATAAGTCATATTTCCTTCAGGTTCCTTTTTAATCATAAATGAATGCCGGCTTTGGTCAAAGGACTGTTATGCATTTATCGAGAATATTGTGGTGGTTTAACTAGTGATAAATTATGGACTGAATCAACAAGGTTCTGAGTATGGACGGCCTGCCTGAGTGTTGGTGTCAACAGAGTGAACAGAGAACTGGAGGGGAACATGGTGCACTCTTGTTTCTCCTGCAGAAGCTTGTCGTGCTGGTTTTCCTGATGTGAACTCAGCTGCTTTCAGCATGTTGTGCACACTAACCACCAACTGGACTCATGGAGGACATTGCCTGGACTCTGGACCTTCAGAGGGACTCATACAGGACAGTGGCACGGGATCCAAGATCTCAGCTGAATTCTCCGGTTCTCTAGTGCATGGACAGATCTCCTGCACTCTTCTGAATTTGACTCTTTAGATATGATAAAATAATCATATAAATGAGTTCTGCATTAAATGTGTTCTCTTGTAAACCCTAAATACAGTAAATATCATGTGACTTTTGTTCTTGCTTGTGTTATGATGTATTACTTGGACTGTTTGGCATATATTAAATCATTCCTACATCCCTGAGTTAAATGCTACTTGATCATCATGCGTAAACTCTTTAATGATTTGTTGCACTCCAATATCTTGTTGAGGATACTTGCATCTATATTCATTAATGAAATTAGCCTGTGATTTTGTTTTAGTTGAATCCTTCTTTTGGAATCAATTAACACTGTATCTAGGAATGAGCTTGACAGTACTACTTCCATTTCAACTTCCTTAAATATTTTGAGAAATATTTATATTAAGTTCTTTCCTGAAATTCTTACAGAACTCATCAGTGAGCACGTTGAGTCCTGAAAATTTCAGGTGACAGTTTTTTAAATTGTAGCCAATTTTTTTGCTTATTCTAGGACTATTCCAGGCTGAAGCAGGCTGCACTATGACTTCACCTTTTTTTACTTTCCATTGCATATATTTTACATCTTTTCAAAAGTTTGCCTAAGAGTTCATTTATTTTGTTTATCCTTTGGCACAACAAGCTCTTCAACTCTTTTTTCTTTTTAATAATATTTTTTAAAGTTGGAAAATAGGAATAGGTTTGGAGTGTCCTGCCAACCCAAGTTCAATGCTGCTTACACTTCTTAGGGGATCTATGTCTATCGTGAACCCATTTTGCAATTATCTCTGAGGCTTCTCCTACTGGCCACTGTGGTGAGGTTGTTGTGGCAACACTGAGGAAAGGAACGACACTGAGGAAGTCAGGAGGCAGGGAACAGCTTTATTTTACACCTGTGGTCCTGGATGGAATAACTTGCAACACAAAGCCAGCACTTAGAGTCTGAGAGTCAACAGTTTTATGGGAGGTGTAAGCAGGGATCACTAGGGCTGGACAGAACAGCCTGGCAGTTTTTCTGCTTAGCTGGCAGGGAAGGATCATTGATTACAGGGACAGACTAATAATCATCAGTTATAAGACTATATCGATGACCATAAACCTGGGTACAATCAGTACCTGCATGCTCAGTTACACTCTTGTGGTTATGGGGGTCAAGGAAGTAATTACAGAACCATGAAACTGCTACAGAGCTAGACAATTTCTAAGAGAATAAAAAAGAACTGATCTTATAAAAGAACTGTTCTTTCATAAGAACAGTTCTTCCTAGTAGAGTTTTCCTGTTCACAGTGACCCTATAAATGCCAAAGTGCAGTGGTTCTATGGATTCTGAGCCCCAGAGTACCTCATTCATACATAATTATCCGCTTCCCCACATAGGTCCCATTTAGTCTCTATTAAATATGTTGGTGCTACAATGGATTTCTCCTCCTACATTAGGCTGCTCTGTGGAAGGAATCACTTACGTGTAAAACCTCGCACTATATTTGCAGTTTACAGTAGCCCTGGGCTTTGCTTAGGGCTGCTGCCCCACCCATCATTTCTCCAGGGCTTTCAGCTGTCTCCAAGCTCACCTTACATTTGGGAGGCCGGCTCCTCCTGCAGAAGCTGGGTGAGCCTGCCTGATTCTGTTTTCTCTGCACTGCTTTCAGTTTCGCTGTGGTTTCTTGTTTTCATCTTGACTCTTTCTTGATGCTCATTACTTTTATTCCACTTTTATTAGCTAAATTTTTGCTGCAAGTGTTGTGAAGAGGTCCTGGGCAGGCTGTGGTATACTGCTGGATTTCACACCACTATACTATACAGTTCTAAGAGTCAGTGTCTTATGACTAACTTCCCAATGATATTAACACTTGTCCCAGAACACACTGAATGCTGATATTCTACTTATAGCGAAAATATACAATCTGCATAAGAAGATTCAGTTATTTAAAGTAATTACATATGTAACCCAGTGGCTACCAAGTTTTCCATAGACTTCTCTGTTAGCACTTTAGAAATCCTGTCACCAGTAATTCTCTCTCTTTTTTTCAATAAAGTTAATTTATTGTCTCATTAAAACATCACAGATCAGCTTTCCAACCCAGAAGCTTGTTTCTGCAGCTGGATTAACTCTTGGGTCTTACTCATCTGGCTGCTGAACTGCTCCCTTTTCAGAAACATAGACACCATCCAAACACTTTCCGATATCCTTCTTTTTGACTGCTGTGGCTTGCTGATCAAAGCAGCTGAATTTGAAACAAGCTCAGTGCCATTTCCTTCAAGGATTAGCTCATCTTTCTGGGCTTGAGGTACTGAGCAAGCAACACCTGCCCTCATACAAACTCGGCAAATGTATTTGTAGCCCAAGAAAATCCAGATTTTGACAAGAGACCCATTCTCCTGAATCAAGGTGTTGAGGGGGAAGTGAGCACACACAGATCTCATCTTGTATTGGAAACCCAGCGTGACCCCCTTGGCCATGTCCTGTATGTGGCTACACATCATGCGAACAGTCACCAGCTGCTTTCTGTTTCCCCACTATTTGTCAACCCAGAGCCTCTTCTTTTTCTTCCCAAGGAGACTGAGTTCCACATGGATGTGGTTGAAGTCCCTCCCCAGGGTTCCTCTAGAGCCCTTCACAATAACTGTGCGTCCTTTCAGAGTGATGCTGACATTTTCTGTAATGTCAACAGTCTGATTGCTAAGAACGGTCTGCATTCTTGTGGGAGATGTGGCAAAGAGCTTCACTGGTAATTCTCAATCATGGGCAATCTTATTTCTTTATGGCTAGGATTTCAAGGCATTAAGACTGGAGGTATTTGTGGGTTGTCATGGACTTGGATTGTGGTAGGAAGTACCACAGAATAAGGTTGTGAGAGACAAGAGATGTTCCACAATAACCTCTATGCAAATGAAGAATCATCCAGTCCAAATAGATAGTCATGCTGAGGTGGACCGACCTTGCATTAACCATTCTCCAAGTGTGGCAGGAAATGGATAAAATCCTAAAACAGGACATGACTTGTACTCTAGCTAATTAGCTACGAAAAGTAGACGAGCATACGGTAATTCTAATATGTAGACCAATGATCACAATGAGTCTCAATTTTGAATCTTCATAGCTTAAGTAATATTACACTATCACAGTTCTAAACAACTATGTTTTAATTACTTCTTCAGTCAAAGCAAGGATACAATAACTAAGTTTCACAATTACTCACATCTCACATATGGGTGTGAAGTTTACTCCCTGTTTCTTTTGCTGCTCATGTAGTCTTATCTCCTGGTTGACTGACCTTGCCAAACACAAAGTTACATTTCTTGTTTTTTTGTTTTTTTTTTTTAAATTGACTCATCTGTTGACATTTGAAAAAATTTGCTTTGGGGCCTGGAAGATGGCTTAGTAGAATAAGACAAGGGCCTGAGGTCAATCCCCAGTCCTAGAAAAAAGAAAGAAAGAAAGAAAGAAAGAAAGAAAGAAAGAAAGAAAGAAAGCTTGCCTTGGTCCCCCAGAAGAACATTTAAAAGCTGAATATAAGGCAATATCAATATACCTCTTCCACTCTAGAAAATAAAGGAGATAGTTCCATAGCTCTTGCTTTAGCTTGGTCTTAACCATTCAGCAGAAAAATATAAAAATGAAGTATAAAAAGTAAAGCCATATTAA
>NDGN011553132.1:3258-15971 GCA_002564285.1 Tympanoctomys barrerae | reverse complement strand
TGAAGAGTTAAAGGTTATTATAGTGGGTTATAAGGATTCGTTTTGATATACCATATTGGCTAGATTAAAAGACACCAAGAAATATTAATAAGGAACACAATTAAAGGTAGACATTAAGAAATAAATGCTAGATGCTCTGCAAAAGAGAACGGGATCGAGGCTGGGGAGATAGCTCAGGAGAATAAGCACTTGCTTGGGAAATGAGAGAGAGAGAGAGAGAGAGAGAGAGAGAGAGAGAGAGAGAGATTGTGATTGGGGCATGTGAGGAGTTGAAAGGAAATAAAAAATAATAAAGATGTTGCATTATATGTACCAACTCCCAAAAGGAATGTCATCATTATCTTTGAAACATGCAGTAATAAAAAATGAAAACCAAGAAAGAGGAGCACCTAGGACATTAGTAAAAATCTATCTGATGTAATATGCCATTCCATTTCTCTAAAATCTCTAACAATGTGATTAGTCTCTTACCGTGGGTGGGGGAGTGGGGCAGAGTGAAGAATTGCTGTTCACGTTGCCACTCTTGGTTGGCTTGGCTTGGCTTGCTTGGCTTGGCTTGGCTTTGTGAGGAATGCTTAGCCCATCCTGGGGCCAGGGCTGGCGCAGCATGTGGTGCCAGTGAGTGAACCCTGGTCCCTGTGCTTGCCTAAGCAGGCGCTTTAGACAGCTGAGCTATCTCACCAGCCTGCCAATCTTTTCTTGAAAAATATTTGCTATATGTAATATCAGTAAGATCAATAACAGCAAAATTCACTTAGAAATGCCTTAAGAAGTGTCGAGAGAGACCCTCCTTGTGGAGATTGCTACATCTAATTGATTATTTAAGTAAGGTGAAGCTAACCCAAGAGTCTGATAACTTCATATTTAAATAATAAAATACTCCTTATTTAAATTTATTCAAATGCAATCCCACATGATTGAAAGTGGATTAGGTGAATATTGAACATACATTTTAGGTGTAATTTATAAAATGAGCAAGCACTTCATTTGCAGTAATATGACACTAATGAATGAAAACCAAATTTTTAAGTGTTAAATTACAACTGCTGAAATCATAGCATTAGTAAAAACTAGCATGAACTAGTCATAGTTCTTGGATTAGATGGGCCAAAACAAATCATGTTTTTATTTCAAAACTTCCTGTAACAGTGAAGCAGTCTAAATATTCCACTTTATTGTTAATTAGAGCATAAGGAAAGAAGGAATATTTTGACATTCAGTGTTAATAACTGCAATAGTGGTTGAAAAGGTGAACATATGAAGTCATATAATAATAGATAAACGATTCAGAGTTTTTCTGTTTTCACACTGTGAGATAAATCTTGTTTTACAATCTTGCCTTGATGATATTTCAATAAAAGAGAAATAAGAGAAATGATTTCTATAAATTATATGAAAAACATGGGTAATGTTATGGGAGGAAAACGTTGCAGATTAAAATGAAATGTTTGTTTAATAGGTCAATAAAGTCTCAGAATAATTAAATGTGCAAATATATGGTAGAAAGTATTAGTTGATTCTAGCTATTATTGTGAAAATAAAATTTAATTTAGAATATATGTTTAAGAATAATATATTTTGGAGTAGGGGAGATGGCTCAGTGAAATAAGCACTTCCCCAGCAAGCGCAAGGGCCTGAGTTCAATCCCCAATTCTGAAAAAAAAAAAAAAAAGAATATATTTTAAGTTGAAAATTGAACAATGGGGTAAAATACTATAAAAATCAAAGAACCAAAATTGATTGTATAATTTTCTTACAAATTATTACAGAAGAATGCTAATGCAATGTATAAGCCAAGTATTAAGATCACACTATAGACTGGAATCAGAACATGCTAAAAGTACAAGCACTTAGGAACTTTAAAGCATGCAAACATTTTCAACTTCGCTAATCACAAATAAAGATATCGTGAAGGTAGCCTATCTCAATTTGGGGACATTAAAACCTATGACTTACGTGTGTTTCCGGACTGTGATGGTGATTTGTGTAAGGCTTGGTGAAGCAATGGGGATAAATTTACTCCAATGCTTATTTTCCATCACAAAATAATTCCCATGCTCAAATGAAAACTGAGAAAACTTCACAGATAATACTACAGTGTGATTTGTACTAGGATTGAAAAGGAAAACAAACAAACAAAAAAACAAAAACAAAAACAAAACTGGTACCCAGATCTAGAAAAGCTAGCTAGATTATTTAGATTAATTGTACAATTCTATTTAAATGATATTGTTATTATAGTAATATATTATTTTGCTAAGGGACTTTTTTTTAAAAAAATGTGTATATTCACTGTCTTCTTTGACCAAGAGAGGGGACATGATTTACAAACTCTTACATTAAAACCAAACAAATAGCAGAAACAAAAGTACTGGAAAGTAATGCACAAACAGTTCACAAATGATTGTAAAGTGATTATAGGACATTGGATAAAGTTTTATCATTTTCTATGTCTTAAATTACAGATTATCAACACTACAAATGTATTCACTTCATGTCATACAGAACTACACACTGTTTAGTAAGCACATCATTGAGAGCAGTTTTGTAAGCACTGTTTGTTAAATAAAAACAATGTCTTCATTTTTCATAACTGCTTATCATAATGATGCTTTTATTGATCAACCTTTTCTTCATGATAAATACCTGTAGGCATATTATTTCTGATGATTTCTCAAGTACTTTTTTCTATGTACTTTTCAAATAATTACTTACATGAAATAACTCCCTAAAGTCTGCAGTGTGCTTGTCAGGAAAGATTTTAAAAAGAGAAGTAGTTCGAAAGGGATCAGCCTGTTCCCCTCCGCATTTCACTTCCTCCACGAGGCCCATGTGGGTGCTGACTGCCGCTGGTTCGCTCTGGGACCCGGCTTTTGCACTATCAGATCTGTTAATAATCTTCCTTACAGATCTGATTCTGGAAATGGTTTTTTAGAAAATAAATCAATGAAGCACTCCAATTTAAAACACTTTCCTTGCTTACCTGCCAAAGAAAAATGAAAAATTATGTATATGAAGAAAAAATACGTTTTTCTTCTATTACTTTGAATATCATGAAATCAAAGCATATGATTAGTTTCCAAACATGGTCAGAAACATTCAATGCAATGTGATCGATATGTTGAAGATTCACAAAAAATTGTTGCAACTTTGGCTCATCGTCTGGTGAAACAACATTCATTTATTTATTTATTTTCTGCATTTAGTATAGGGTCTACAGGTTCTCACTACGTAGGTCGGAGTCACAGCGATTCTCCTGTTCTCAACCTCCCAAATGCTGAGATTACAGGCGTGCACCACCACGTCCAGTCTCAAGGGCCGGCTTAGAATGCCCCACGGGCAAGGCCAGCCCTGGCAGGCAGGCGGGCCAGGAATCCAGTGCAAGCCGCTGCACTCTGCCTAAGCAGCGCTTTAGTCCACTGAGCTATCACCCTGGCCCATGTTAACCATTTTAAAGCTATTTTCAGTTTTTTCTCCAACAGATAACATAAGAATATGATATATTAAGTGAAAATTTAAAAAATTAGTTCATATAACATATAAATTTGAAAGTAATTAATTAATTTGTTTATTTGGTACAGGATCTTGCTGTAAGCTTGGACTCGTAGTAATCCCCGTCTCAGCCTCCCCAGTGCTGAGATTGCACGAATGTGTCACCACGCGTGGTTACAGTGGCCAGCATGTTCGCGTTTCCAGGGTCAGCATGGCTTGCGGTACTGTGGACCAAACCTGGGTTCTCGTGCTTGCCGGGCAGGCGCTTAGACCGCTGAGCTATCTCCACAGTCCACATAACATATAATTCTACGCCTTTTTAGAAACATGTACGAATTTCAATGAAGCTGTGAATAGCCCAGAATCTCATAGAGCTCTATATTTTTCTTTTTGCGAAAGAGTTTACATTTTTATACCATATCAAGAAACATTTTATAGCAGTATTAGAAGGTATCTGCTTTTGAAAACCAAATTCAGTTTCAGTTTTACCTCTGGTGTCTCACACCTAGCTATGTTGAAGAACTTGACTTCCTGTTCTAATGTTCCCCTGCCTGTTCTGCTCGGCGCGCGGCAGGGATGCCCTGAGCAGAGGGGAGCTGCACATCCGGTTCAGCAGCTCGGGATGCAGACAGATACTGAACTTCAGCCACTGGACCACACGACTTGAACAACAGTAGAAGAGTAGCATCACATAGCGCTTTACAGGAATAGTTTTTTCCTCGGGAGGATTATAACCCAGATACAGAGAAATCTGGAAAATGGAAACTGACACAAGCATATGCATTTTAAGATAAAATAATAAAAATTGCAACATAAATGCACCTCTCTAAAAATGATTTTGTTATTGTGTTTTGTTATATTCCAATCTCTAAAGACTTACCTGAAAAACAATTTCATCTAGAGTCCTTGATGCAGTAAATTGTTCTTATGTGTTCTTATTTTATTTCATGTATTTTTCTATTTTATAACAAACAAATTTGTGAACAGGCATCTGAAAATTTCCAAACTGATCTATGTAAGAATATTTTTAGATACTTATATAGATTAAATTTTTAAAAGAGAGTCATTTTAATAAACTCTTAATGTCATGACAGATATATAATTAGAAAAATAAATAATAAATAAAAGCAATTTTTTTTTTAGTATTTAAATTAGAAGGAGCTGTGCGCTTCCCGCATCGCAGCCTCCTCCTGCGCGTGCCCTGCCTCGGCTTCTTGGAGCTCTCCGGCCTTCTGTTCGGTTCTGCGCAGCTTTCCAGTCGCTTAAGCGGCAGTGAGGCTTTCTAACCGCGATGGCCTGCGCTCACATCCAGTGTGCAATTTCTAGCTGTGCCGCTGCTCAAGGTGCAAATACAGAAAAGTCATAAAACTACGCAGCTCTACTTTACCTTCATTAAACAGTACCGTTAGGCGAAAAAGCGAGGCCTATCATTTTCAAAACTGTCACCATGTTTTCATTAAAATACATTCTTTTTTATGAGTTAAGTATAATTGCAACTTCATTCATTTGTATTTAATAGGTAATACATATTGAATTTTAAAGAAACAAAACCATACAGAATTTCAAAGCAAGATGATAGGAAATCAACGATGTTTATCATATTACATATTGTATAATTTACACGTCTCATTTGTATAGTTTATATTATCTGCCAGTTTTCTGCGCATTTTCTATTCTGTGCACCAGTATCACTAGCACCTGCATCAGGTAGTTTCCATGCCCATATAGACTGGACACGTCAGCACGTGCCTGTGCCCTATCACTCAAGGTACGTTCCACGCTTCTTACTCCTGCCAAATTTCCATGTTTGCTCTCCAGTTCATTTAACCGCATTGGCAATGAAACATCTGTCTCTTGATATTTCTTCAAAGTCACATAGACTTTTACTTGTGTACCTCTAATCTCAGTGTATTTTATATTCAACATTGTCACTTGGTTGTGGGTGTCTCCATTAATTTTGACTTGTCTGTAATCCACACTACTCACCTTTCTTTATTCAGCAAAGAAGGACCACACTCCTGAAAGCAGGTAGACATTTCACCACCTGTTTTTCCACAAAGCCTTGTGACTCTCTCAGTTCAAGTGTCGGGCCCACTCAGATGGAATATAATGTTTCACGCCGTGTTCTAGGAGTAGAGTGCCTCTTGCTTCCTTTGGTAATGCAGACAAAACTGTAAGCATTCCAGATTTCTTTACTAATAGTATTCCTGTAGAAGAAATGTCCAACTCATCTGCAGTGCCTTTCTGCAATAGACCAGCACTTGACTTTGAAAAGGATTTTGTCAAATCTGTACCAGGTCTTATCTGTGCCATAAATAAAAAAATACCTCCCTCTTCCATTGTCTTAGTCCTTGGCCAAGAAGCAAAGATCCCAAGTTCTGGAGTGGAGTGTCCTTTCCAAACCACGTCTGCTGCTTTGTCTCTTCCTGCAAAGAGAGTGAGAGGAACCTGCTTTCTCTAAGTGAAGCCGGGAAGGGTGGCTGGCATCCTCCCTTAGCAGGTCCTGCGCCATCAGCTCACCAAAAATACACCATCAGGAACTCCACATGAAAAGCCACTGGATCCCCTGCACTGAGGGCTTTCTTCCTGCTTCTCCTCCTACACATCAAGTAGATGGGATCCTGGTGTCCCAGTAGCACAGTTTTTGTTTCTTTAGTCACTATGCATAGACGCGCTGTTCTTTCAGTGCTACTAATTTCATTTCCCTTTCCAACACCTCAAACAAGGCCTCTAAATCATCCACAGATCAAAATGTTGTCCAGATAGCTCAGCAGGTTAAGGCACCTGCTTAGGCAGATGCAGGGCCTGGGGTTTGATTCCCAGTGTGTCATGTTAGGGCCTTCCCCTGGGGTGTGCTAAGCTGGAGACTGAGACTAGGTATGGTGACTGGCACATGTAATGCCAGCACTTGGGAGGCTGAAAACAGGAGGATCACTATGAGTCTGATCTGCGTAGTGAGAGCCTGTAGACCTGTACCAAATACATAAAAAAATTCCACATCAGTCGAATAAGTTGGATATATATCTTTGCTGAAACAATAAGCTTAATAAACAATTAAGCTTCATTTAATTTTACAAAAGCACAATTAACTGAGGAAACAATTATTTGACTGAAGTTAGAATTTTGAATTACTGTTTGCTTGTGTTCACCAATGTTAAAACTGTAAATTCCTCATTTCTGAAAAGTAGTCTTTTTTAAATCAAAAGAGCAAATAAAAGCACATAATGTCTAGCTTTTCATTTTTAAAAGAAAACTCAGTGGGATGCTAACTTCAAACTTCAGACTTTGCCAAATTATTGAAAGCCATAGTGACTAAAAATATACACCAGGCTGGCCAGATTGCTCAGCAGACTGAAGCGCCTGCTTAGGCAGATGCAGGGACTGGGGTTCGATCCCCGGCCTGCTGTGCTGGCCCTGCCCCTGGTGCATGCTGAGAGGGTGATTGAGACTGGACGTAGTGGCAGGTGCCTGTAATTCCAGCACTTGGGAGGCTGAAAACAGGAGAATCACTATGAATCCAATCTACATAGTGAGACCCTGTACTAAAATACATTAAAAATAATAAGAATAAAATTGCACACTGATAAGCACTCTAAGCTGAGCATGGTGTTGTGCACCTGTAACTCCTTGACTCTGAAGGCTGAGGCAGGAGGATCCTTGCAAGTTTGAGCCCAGTCTGGGCTACAGAGTGAGCTCATAACAAAATACTGTATCAAAAAGACACACACACACACACACACACACACACACAGTGTTGAAATGGCTTGAGATAACTGAGTTTGAATTGCATTGCTAACAGTTGGTAATAATGCAATAAAGCATCATTAATTTTCTGAAATATGAAAGTAATTATACTTACTAATTTCAATGCTAAAAATGATGAATTTTAAGGAAAGAAGAGCACTGTAAGGCTGGCACTTTTGCCTTCCTCTCCTTCCTCAAGACTTCATTCATTCAGTATTCCTCTGTTGGCTTCTGCATTGTCACACTACAGCACCCTGCAGTTTGAAAGAGTATAGTTAATGCTACCCAGAATTTAAGGGTTAGGTCAGGCCCATAAGGCATAGAAATAATTGGTCCAGAGAGACAGGCAAACACAGAAGGAGTTTTCAGCATAATAGAACCAGGCAGCTTGAACCAATGGGCTACACTGTAGAAGAAAGATGTGGGGAGAATAATGAATTAAAAACAGAGATCAGAGGACTCTGGCCAGAGTACTGTGGACAGAGGAGTACACTGGCCAAATGGAGAGTTTTACCTGTTTACCGAGCAATGAAGTCAATATTTGGAGAGTGCTATTAAATTATAGTGAAGTTAGGACAGATGAAATCCAACTTATAAGAATGCATAACTTTTAGAAATTGCTTTGCTTCTAAAATATGACTTTGCTTGTGTATATTTCACCTTAACAATTTAGAAAGATGTATAAAAGTGTCAAATAATCTCACCACCCATAGATAGTTGTTTTAAAATTTCTATGGACTTGATTTTGCATTCACACAGAGCATCTTGGAAGCTTGATGAAACAGAGGCATCTATTTCCTTGAGGGAAAATATATTCTTGCTGTGTCCCAAGGTGCCCAGCCACAGGCTCAGGAGGACTCATTATCCTCCAAGTTTCCCCTCAGTGCTGAAGTGCAATGTTTCTGGGATGCCTGTGAGGCTGTTCCAACTCAGCACCGTATGGAGGACAGAAAATGGACCCAGCAGTTCTGCAAAGCAGGAAGAGCTCAGGAGGCGGCCAGTGCTCCGTTGCATCCTCGAGGTGACAAACTCCATTACATTTTCTGACTCGAGTGAGATGGTGACCCTTTGAGCAGTTTGGTCTGCAGGTCAGAAATCATGAGCTGAAGACAGAACTCTCTTCAGCAGAGCACAATCTAGCTATCTGAGGCATCAAACTCCCAGGGCCTCTCGTATTTTCCTGAAGACAGCATCACCGGAGAGTGGGGGCAAGTGGGATCGAGACTGACCCCACAGCTCTTGTGCTCCCGCCACTGGTGATCAGACCATTTCTCATATGGCAGTGGGGACACACGTACTGTAGCAGACTCCACTGCAAACAATATGGGGCTGTGTTGTTGCTATGCAAACACTTCATGCCAGAAGTGCTTCCCAAAATATGTATTAACTCATTATCTAACAGTGAGGAGAGAGAGATGCTCCTGCTCTGCGCCTGATCGGGCTTCTCATCCTCTGTAACTCTTTCCTGGATTATGTGCCTGGTAATGGATTTGTTCATTGAATGTTACTGATCCCAGAGAGGGTACTCGGTCCTGGAATGTTGCTGGGGATTAATATATACTTTATAGAATTATTTTCATACTATAGGTCATATCTTGACCATTTCTGGAAATTGTGATTTTTTTCTACAAAATTGGATGAGGACCGTGATGTACACCCTGGATACACATGTACACCCTGGATACACAGTAGCAGAGAATGTGTCACAGCTCAGAGGAAGTGTTTCTGTTTCATTGCAGTGGTGTTTCTTATACCATCATTAAGAATTTGGGAGGAATTGAATTTCTCACAGCTCCCGGCTGCATGAAAATTTTATCTAGACTTATTTATTTGAGGGCCTCTGTAATGTTTGACAATATCACATTAATGAAGATGAGCTTTCAACAGGGCTTGACATGGTCTGCTGGGCCAGCCTGCCCCCGGGAGCACTGAGACAGAGATTGAGACTGGGAGTGTTGGCGCACACCTATAATCCCAGCTCTTTGGGAGGATGAACACAGGCGGATCACTACAAGTCCGATCTATGTAGTGAGACCCTGTAGACCTTACTAAAATACAAAAAAAGAAAAAGCACTTGACAGTGTCAAATCAATAGAAATGGCATGATTAGAATTCCCTACATGTGTATTCTGTACAAGTCTGCACAGACGTAAGAACCTGAGAACCATAAGAAATTGCCAATTTCTGCTTTAATAGTGATTTATTTATATAGTGTGGAATATTAAATAGTATGCTATTTATAGTACAATATACATAGTGCAATATACATAGTATATAAAATTCTTATATATTAGCACTTAATTTTAGTGAAACATACTGTCCATAAGGCAGGCTTTATACACAAACCATATGATTCCTGCTTAGATAGCCCTCAAGTAATTACTTATGGGATTTATAAATTTTTTGCTACATAAGATTGTCAATTTTCATTTATATCTTTTCATACTATCACCTGAGCATATTTGTGTTTACATACATATTGACTAAACATTTGATTAATTAACCAATTATATTAATTGTACAGAATTCCTACAAAATCTTCAATTAGCTTAAAATAATAAGCTTATTCACTGAGCATTCTGAAAACAAAAGAAATCCTCATTTATTTTATGTCTAAATGTATAAATTCAAAATAAGAAAGTTCATAAAAGCAGCTACTTATCTCAGCTATTGAAGTCTGCTCTGGAAGCATATGAATCCTTTTTCTTAATTGCTTTCTTCTTTGACACAGATAAACATCTACAGTAAGTTTATGTACATTTAGTCTTTATAAAGTAGCTAATCAGTTTCTAAAAGGAAGACATTGATGATTCATGTGCACAATTTTTTTTGTTTCTTTTAGTTTTGAAATATGTATTTCTGAGTTTTATGAATAGTCTCATACATGCATAAGGTTGTCTATGTGGGGCTGGGAAGATAGCTTGGCAGTCTATGTACCTGCCTGGCAAGCACAGAACACCTGGGTTTGATCTCCAGCACTGCGTGCCACGCTGGCCCTGAGATGGGGTGTGGTGGTGCACCCCTGTAATCTCAGTGCTGGGGTGGCTGTGACAGGAGGATCGCTATGAGTCTGAGCTGCACAGTGAGACCCTGTACCAAATAATAATAATTAATTAACTAATTAATTAATTAATTAAAAAATAAGTTTATACATGTTGTTATAGTGCAGCCTTTGTTCTACAAATTCTCAATGTATTTGTTGTGGTACTACACAATACATTCAAGGAATTTACAGTGTACTGGCTTGGTATTTTTTCCACTGTTTTTAATTTCCTTAAAGATAACTGAAGAGTTTTCCTGAAAACTGCTTTGTGTGTTGTGATGCTATTCCACACCGCATTCATGCAACTGTGATCTTTAGAGACTGGCACTTTGGCTTTTTGGACTCTGAAGGGGACTAGCTATGCAAACTTTAAAAGAAAGGCGAAATTTCAAATGTAGCTATCCTTCAAATTGTGACTTATAAATATTAAGAATACATATTTATAAAACCTTAACATGTTAAAATGGATATTTTCTCACAAAAGATAATAAAATACTAGTAGAGGGATAAACCTGCTTTCTAATAGCTAGAGGACGTAGAGAATGTCCTCAAAGATGTCCTAGGAGAAAGAAATATAGCTAGAAATCTATTTGGAGGTGTTTGTACTCCAAGTGTATAAATAGCACGGAGTATTCCATCACACCGACACGTATGAACCACTGAAATGAGGCACAGACAATTCATTATAAACAAATAGAATAGTTCTAGCATCATTAAAGGAAGAATTCTATTTTAAAAACACAACATATAAACCAGGGACTCCTGTCCATATACAAGTGTGAAAATAGTAAAATTTTCAAAGTAAGCTACTAGAAATTTGACTCATCAATTATATTAAATTAAGATTTAATATGTGTAAGAATATAAGAAACATATTAGTAAATTAAATTCAACCAAAAAATTATAAGGCTGGCCAAATAGCCCAGTAGATCAAACGGCTGCAAGCAGGTGCAGGGGGTGGGAGTTTGATCCCTGGGCCTGTCCTGCCAGCCCCGCCCCCAAGGCGCACTGAGACAGCAAGTGAGACTGGGCATGGTGGTGTGTGACTGTAATCCCAGATCTTGCGAGGCTGTAAACAGGCAGATCACTATGAATATGCTTTGGTAGTGCGATCCTGAACACCCCATAGACCCTTCCCTAAAAATACCAAAAAAAAAAAGGAAAAAGGAAAACAGACAAAACTTACAGAGTTCACAATATTAAATTCTATTATCATTTTTACTTGTCTTTATCTTTAAAAAAAACTGAACATTTAATAAATTTTAGTAAACCCAGATATTTTTGGATTCTCTGGCTCCTTTCTATTTTTGGCTTTTTAATTGCACTGTTAGTAGCATCCCTGTCTATGCACCCTCAACCTCCATGCTCCTTCTTGCAGAGGCTGTTGGGGGAGCTCACAGTTCTACTTTGGGGGCAGTGGTTCTACCATGTCGTTCTCTGAGTCCTTTCTAGACCTGCCTTCATGGTGTAGTGCATAATTCTGAAAGACATGATCCTCCATTCTATTATTCCAAATGCTGAGATCATCAAGATCCTTAATGTATAAAGTCTCCCAAATTTTAATACAAAATGTTTAAATTCTGAATTTTGAAATCCTGAATGCAAAAATCTTGAAAATTCAAAAAAAAAATTCCACATAACCAAATTGTGCAGAAGAAAGTGTCCAGATGATGCAGCAACCATGGAGACATTGTGTGAACGTGTCCCTGTTCTGCCTTGTCCTTCATCCCAGATGGCCAACGTCCAGGAGCCTCTAGGGAATTAAGGCTGAGTTTGCCAAAAGAAGGCAAAAGGTTACTCACTGGTTGAAGCTAGTCATGTGTATGGTAGGATGAAAAGGCACCGAGGCGTGGCTGATCCTCAGGGCTGCTTCCTCTAGTAGTCAGTGTACAGTGTGTACCAAATGGACTTCCACAGGCTGGTAAGTGCTCGCTACAGAGTAACGGAAAAGCCTGACACAGATGCTCATATTAGTACATATTGTGTCACAGGAGTTCACAAAAGGAGCTGCGACACTTGGGCAATAAATGTGAGTGACTTCCCTGAGTAGGTAGGTCCTAAATGGATAAAATAGCCATGCGTTGTAATGCAAGGTTCAAAGTGTAGTCAGTGGGGCTGGGGATGTAGCTCAGCGGTGCAGCAACTACCAGGCAAGCACAAAGTCCTGAGTTGAGTCCCTGTTCCCAAAAATATGTATACGCAGTGATCATGATGTCTAGCCAGTTCTCATGAACAGCTCCACACAATTGCCCATAATCTGTAATTTGCTCTGTTACATGTCATTTTTTGGTTATTTTGTCCCCCCTTTCTTTTCTCCCTCATTTTGTTCCTACTTTTCCACCCTCTGCTGCCTGTCCTTCTCTGCCTCCTTCCCCTCTGTCTGTCTGTCTGTCTGTCTGTCTGTCTGTCTGTCTGTCTCTCTCTCTCTCTCTCT
>NDGN011553127.1:5354-17118 GCA_002564285.1 Tympanoctomys barrerae | reverse complement strand
TCCTTCATTTTGAGTGTCGGGTATTTGTCCCAGCAACGAGAGAAGAGTAACTAAGACAAGGCCCCATGTCCTCCAACCTCAGTTCCCACTTACCAGTTTGTATTACACATCTCCCAGCCAGACAGCGAGTGGATTCTGCATACTGGCTCCAGTCGATTGGCTTCTGCCACATATTTCACCACCAAAGTCTGCACTGCAAAGGTTTTATTTTCATTCAAAGATGATGAAAAAGATCACACTGTGGGCTTTTCCTGAGAGCACTGTCAGAAAATGAGAGAAGTGGGTTGGAAATTCACCAGCACAGCAGTCCTGGCTCTTTGCTGTACCCTGGCTTCTCTCTCTCTCTCTCTCTCTCTCTCTCTCTCTCTCTCTCTCTCTCTGTCTGTACTGAGATTGCAGGAAAAGTCCACCACGCAGTCCTGGTCCACGCAGGCTACACATGTATCCTGAAATGAAAGCAGAACCCAAGACACCAGAAACAGAAAAGAAGGTAATGACTGAGAAGGAAAAGCAGGGGTCAAGGGTTCATGCAAACTCATGTCCAAATTGAAAGGAGCAAGTGGCGTAGCACCCACAGAGCAATTCAACCCTGCTAGATTTTCTGTGCTTGGCCACCAGCCCGTGGTGCTGTTGGGCAGTGGTGACACTTAGGAGGCGGGGCCTAGTGGGAGGTCGTGGGGTGATAAGTGTCATGACCTTGGATGGGATACCAGGGCCGCCCCACCTTCCTCTTCCTCTTCGCCTGCTGGTGGGTGTGAGGAAAAGAGGCCTGCTCTTTCCTGTGCTCCGCTGTGAGGTGAACAGGCCTCCTCTTTCCTGTGCTCCCTGCTATGATGGATTGGGCTGCAGCAAGTCCAGAGACTGCAGAGCCAAGTGAGCATGGACGGGAATATCTGAAACTGTGAGCCTCAAGAAGCCTTTCCTCCTCGTCCTTCCTTATCTCAAGCACTTTGTCACAGCAACAGAAAGCTGACTAACACGACTGAAACAGAGTGTGCTACTGAACCCTGAGTCTTCCCTCGTGTCTTGTGCAGAGACCATGTGGCTCTCAGAGTCGGGGTGAGCTCAACAAAAAGCAGTTAAACACGCTTGGCTGGGGTAGGGGTCTGTATTAGTTTTAAAAAGCCAAATTTAAAAATCAGTTGTGGCTCGTTTAAGCACGATGGCTGTGTGAGTTCCCTCGCAGCTATGCGTTTTGCATTAAATGGAGCTCATGAGCCAGAAATGCACTTTCTATTTCACAGTGCAGGGATCTGATGGGGTGGAAATTCAGTCCCTGATAAGTGTTAAAATTGTAAAATTCTCCAAATACTACTCTGTTAGTTCCAGGACTCCGACTTTAATGATGAAGGAGACTTGCTAATTGTCCCTTGGCCTCTAAACACAGCAGTAATTCCATATTCCTTCTAGATGGTGTTTAGCAGGCAGTGAAAATGCAAGTCACCTCCAGAGGCAGAACCATTCTATCTGGGAAGAATGTGCTGAGCTTTTAAATTGTAGTTCGCTGGCAGTTTTAAGCATAGAGAAGTGTCCCCTCGCAGGCCAGTTCAGAAACCCCCTGAAGTGGCTGTCTGTAAGCATTTGCTTGGTACAGACATATAGATCTACTAGGTCCTCAGAGGCACTGGATCCCTGCAGAAGGGCTTGTTCCTCACCTAGCAGTGACTTTGAGAGAACGTTAAGGTAACCTTTTTACTGAAGGGACAGCCGCTCCGGGCCCTATGGCAAAGCACAAGCAGCAGCTGCCACCTGTCATTTGCTTGTGATGCTTCAGCCCAGTGATCATGTTTCTCTGTCACTGTCAAGGTGAGTTTATCAGGAATCTGCTTTCTGCAGTGCAGTCTTCTCTCAGGCTTGGAAGAGATGTTAATTAAAAAAGAAATAGAGCTGCCAGAAGCGAATGATTGAGCTCCGCAGTTATCTTTGGACTCTACCTGGTGTAGATATAATTCTCAAGGCAGGAGGAGGCGGCTGCAGCCAGTCTGTCAGTTGCTGCCTGGAACCCAGAAGTACATGGTATTACCACACAGCATAATCCTGTATCTTTTAAAAAAAAATAATCCTGTATGTTAAACGAGAGGCCTTGCATAAAGATCACCTTCCCATTTTCTGAACCCATCAGTTTGAGGTAGCCTGTCCTAGCCACATAGACCTAAGGAATTTACTGAAATCCTATGAGATTTCTAACAAAATCTCTACTGTCATTGTTCATATCTTTTTTTTCAAAATGTGGCTTCATGCTGTTTACCCTGAAATCCAAGATGTTCTAGAGTGATTTAGTGATGGAATTTAACAATTGCCCGATTCATTCTCTCAAAAGAGAAAGCCTTACACTTGTTTTGATCTGTAGCTTGCTTTCACCCCTGTTTTCTGGTTCTCCCTTGCTTTTTTCCTGTCTACTTTAAACCCCAATTTCTCTACACCCTATAGTATTTTATTCCATTATGCTCTTTATGATCATTGTCAAATGACAAGTGAAGCTTTTTATTTTCTTTGTTACACAGTACATGTATTTGCCTGGAATGTTAAGACACTGTTTTCTTGTTGTTGTTGTTTTGTTGTTGTTGTTTTGTTTTATTTTTTTTTCTTTAATGTTGTTTTTGTCCAGCTCAGTAACTTCTACTTCTATCCCTGAATTATAGCTGCTGAGGATCTGAGGAACTCTTTTCTCTTTGAATCTCTGATCCTCGAAGTTCCTCGCCTTGCCCTGCTCTTTCAGCCCTGTATTGTGTTGCAGGGTCCACAAGGCACAGAAGGGATGCACAAAAGGAGGTTTTTTATATTTTGAGATCATTTCACAATTGCTAAGGAGTAAGGACTCCACGAGTGTTTGTTCTCCTCCTACTATGTGCATCTGAAGGAGAAAATTTTACTGAAAATTATTTGAATATATTTTTTAAATACCAGTGGGCTTGGTGCAGTGACCACAGTGACGGTGCAGGACCTTGCTGCTAAAAGTATGTCCTGTGCGCCAGGAGGCCGGGCATGGCCCCCGCAGTGGGCGATGCGCTGGACGCGCGGACTCACCCAGTTAGCGAGCCCGACTCTGCTTTTCCTCAGGATCCTTGGGTGCTTTTGCATATTTTAACTTTTGAGAAAAGTCTACAGATATGTATAATAAAATGTATGAGACATTAGAGTTTAGCTGCTTGCTGATGATGGATGAAATGTACAGGCGCTCACTGTGGAATTAGTTTTACGATTTCAGTGATCACAAAGGCTCACCTGGGTTCTCACACCTCGGGGGCTTCGAGCTGAGCTGCTCTTCAGCATTATTGCTGTTGCTGCACTTGCAGCTCGCCACGTCACTTCCGGATGCCTCCCTGGGGTGGGGGAAGGGAGGAACCAGGATCACTGGCGCTGTGAAGCCTGCATGTTAGTGCGAGAGATAACCAATTACACGACTATTAAAAGTGATCTTGGGGCCATGAAAAAGAATGAGGTCCTGACCCAGCTGGGACCCCAGTGATGTCCATGAAAGGAGCTTATGAAGCCATACGAGCACACAAGCACAAAAACCATTTCATAAAAGTCCACGATTGGGCTGGGGAAATGGCTCGGTGGCATAAGCGCCTGCCTGGAAAGCTCAAGGTCCCAAGTTTGATTCCCAGAGCTACATGCTGTGCCACAACCTCCTGCCCAGCCCCATGCACACTGTGCCAGCCCCAGAACCAGGCATGGTGGTGCACACGGGAGGATCACAACAAGTCCCAGCTGTGTAATGAGACCATGTATCAACTAAATAAATAAATAAATAAATGTCCAGAATAGAGAAGCCCCATAGAGGCAAGAGTGGCTCGTGTCCACCCAGGGTTAGGGAAAGGGGATCGGAAGGCTTACGGTTTACTTCAAGGCGATGAAAAGCGTCTAAAATTGCTTATGGCGAGAGTTGCACACCGCTACTCAATTCTGTTGCACTGTATAAATGGGAGCTTCTTGCAGTATGAGAACCGTGTCTCACGGAGCTGGTAAAATTCCTTTGGCAGAGGCTCAAGGTTAGAGCTCAGCGGCACAGCCCCTGCCTGGCAAGCGCAAGGTCCTGAGTTTGCTTCCTGGTAAATCCCCCCCCCCTGCCCCCTCCAAAAAAAAATTAAGTTATTTCAGTGGGACTGTGGAAGAGGCCGGGTGTCACTCCACATCCAAGGAGCTGGTGACCAGTGCGCTGGGGCAGGGATGAGAGGATGAGGACGCAGTGAGGGGACAGCGGGTCACAGGAGCCCGTGCAATGTAAGATGCTTCAGTCTTTATGCCAAGGCAATGGACGTTTACCAAAGAGCTTTGATGAACAGGTGGGACATTTTTCTGCATGTCACCTGCTTTGGGCTGAGAATGGGCTGGATGATGACTAAGGCAGCAGGCTAGGAGGGCGCTGGAGGCGGGCGCCCATGAGCAGGACTCCAGCACGTCATGGGGGAGAAGAAGGTGGGTGTTTTCGCGTGCTTTGGATGTGGGGCCTAGATTTGTGGGTGAGCTGGGTGACTGGGTAAACCAGGGGTGAATGGAGGGCACTCTCAGCCTCCTCCCTCTGGCATCTGCGTGGACTCGGTGCTGGCACACAGAGAGAGAGGAGCCTGTGCCACCCTAGAGGACATTCAGAGCGTTAAAGTTCAAATGCCTCTCCAAACATTTGATAAAGCTGAAGATCCGGCTATCACAGTTACTGGCCGAGCTGAAGCAGAGCACGGTGGAGAGGAAGGGCAAGCCTGAGCAGCCCCAGCCCTGGAGGTGACGTGCAGGTGGAGGTGCCAGCTACGGGGCCGAGCAGGGGCATCCAGAGGAGGAGGAAACCACGGGAACGGTCCAGTGAAGTGGGGGCGTGGCCGGGGGCGCAAAGAGCGATGGCCTCTGCCGGGTGGGCGAGGCCAAGAGGCTGAGTTTTGGATGCATTAAGGGGGACATGAGAGGGGGCAATAGGAGGAGACGTTGGGGAGCCCCTCAGGTTGTTGAGCTGTCGGACAGGGAAAGGGAGGTGAGAGAGGGAAAATGCAGGCGAGCATATTTATACACAGTCTAGCAAAGAGAGGAAATCCTGAAAGAGGAGCACTCCAATTCTTTAATAAAGTATTTTGATTGCTCAGTGCATTGTTTCGCATTACAAGTATTGCCTGAACTTCCACCTCCTGCCAGGCATTTTGCTAGAGCTAAGAGTGTAGCAATAAGAACTCATTTCTTCCCTCAGGTCACTTTCCAGAATGTCCCCTAGGTGACAAACATCCTACGTTTTTGTCATTACTGCCTATTATCTAGATCATGCTGTCACAGACATGGGAAGTGCTGCCCGGTTAGTAAGCTGTCTGTCAGTAGATGTGTCTGTTTAGTTCTTGTTCCCACTGTGCAGCGTTAGGCTTAGCAAGGGCCCGCTGCCCACTAACTCAGAGTGTCATCGCTCTGCAGCTGCTACAACTACAGCGTCCAACAGGGTGCGCGGGTGGGTGCTCCCCGCTGATGTGTCTGGGATAATGACTGCCCAGACAGCTGGGGAAGCATCGCTCCTGCAGTCTGTGCCCCTGTCGCTGGAAGAGTTTTGTATTCCAACTGGGGGACTCAATAAGGAGACTTGTTGTTCACCCACAGTGGGCAAGCACAGCCCAGTCTGGTCAGGGCTCAAGAAGGACAAAAGGAGAAAGAAAGATCCCCCGGCTCCCGCGGAGCTGGCAGCCCCACCTCCTCCTGTCCTTGGCTGTCGGAGCTCCAGGTTCTCACCTCACTCCACGTCCTGTCCCAGGGCTCCGCACGCTCCAGGATGGGCAGCAGCCCTCCCTCACCCTGCAGGCTCACAGGTTCTCAGACCTTTGACTTCCAGGTGAGACCGATGTCGTCCACTTCTGGTTCCTTTCCTAAGTCTTTGGACTTGAACTGAACTACGCTTCCGGCTTTCACTATTCTCTATCTTGCAGATGGTTTGTCAGGGGACTTCTCAGCCTCCATAGCTGCAGAGCAAGTTCTCCTAACGGCTTCTCTGTTGTCTGCTGTCTTTTAGCTTCTGTGTCTCTGGAGAGCCGTGGCTAATACAGCATACATACAAAAATTATTAAGATCCCCAGCTTTCTTCCCACTGGACGCAAAATATCAGCATGTTCTCAAAGCAAGTAATTAGAAGATTCCTCTCTGGAAGAAAACAAACAGCTGGGACTCCTTCTCGCCTCACGCTTCTCCCTCCATCTGGTGTCTCCGTCCTACTGATTCTACCTCCGGATCAGCATCACATCTGCCTTGCTCTCTCAGCCCCATGGCCACTGTGCCGAGCCTCCTAGATTCCTTTCTCACCTGTGCTAACGTACGTCTCCTAAGCCATCTGATTTACTCCCTTGGAAATCATCATTTCAGAGCTTCTTAAGTGCTAGGTGGACGGCACTCCCAGATGCAGAGGCCATCCCAGTTGACCCTTCATCTCTGCCCTGCCCAGGTGTGCCCTCCCTCCTCCCTGCCTCCCCTCCAGGTCAGGGTCACTCGTACCCCGGCTTTGCCCACTCGCACCCTCCTCTCTGGCTTTGTTCGCTTGCTTGATTTGCCTATTCTTGTCCTGAAACTTGGTTCTCACCTCACTCCACTTCCTGTCCTAGGGACTCTCGGCCTCTGCGGACTGAGCCAGGGGCTTCCTTCCTCTGTGCCTTCAGTTCCCCAGCCTGTCTCCCCAGGGCCACCCAGAACATTATAATTACACCTCAGTTTCTCACAGGACAGAATACATCTGTGTCCCTCATTAATGTTGACTTGACGATCTAACGTGCAAGTAGGAGATGCTTGCTTGGATCGCGGAATCACAGCGATCCGCGTCTGACTCTTACTCTATGTCCTACATAATGCAAAATGTGCCTCTGCATTTTGAACCACCCAGGCTTGCTTTACCCAGGAACACAATTGCTAGTAAATTGAGGCAGGATTATAATTGGCTTTATTTACAACTTTGCTATTTTGCACAATTAATGAATTGTCTGGTAAGTTGAATCACTAATGTGTGTTTGCAGGTGCTGTGTGCACAGTGATGACGATGATGATGATGATGATGATGTGTGTGTGTGTGTGTGTGCGCACATGCACACATGCGAGCGTGTGTGTGCAGTCCAGGTGCTCTTATTTAACCTTTACTTTAAAATGTCAAATGTGAAGCACCTGGGTACATAACGCATTCGTCCTGGCTCCCTTGTGACGCCTCTATTTTGTCTTATTTCAATTTGTAAGATGTTTGCAAAAGCATGCCGAGTGGGGCCTTAGTTTGTATAATTCCAAGCTTGCCCTTTAAAAGTATGCATGTGTATCCACCTCCTTATGTTCTCTATTACAGTCATATTTGAATAATTATATATAGAAATATTTTCTATTTTATTATAAATCACATTTTTATTCCTCCTTTACATTATACTAAGACCCTTTATCACTTTAATGAAAGAAATTTGTATAAAATAGAAAAAGCGATACCGCCCAAATGTCTGACTAAATGACATGGGTCTGAAAGGGAAGAGAAGCTGGTATTTATTGTCAACTTTTTATAGCAAACATATAATTCATTACATTGATTTTTCTAAAATAAACATCTCTAATGAATATCTTTAAAGATTTCTCGGTTCTTTTTCTTCTTGAGTAGCGGCAGGGGTAGAGGACCAACGTTTGGTCTCTGGTAGAAGAGGAAAGGGAATCTCGGGGAGTGGATCAAGGGACCCTGAGCTGGGGCACACACAGCAGGGGCTTCTGCCGGAATCATCCCCTGGCCTGAGCACCATCCCTCAAGCATTAGCCTTGAGATGGGGGGCCACCTGCCTCACTCTGAGCACATTCTTGGGGTTCTCGGAGCCTCCATTCCTGTTTATGCAAAAAGAAGGGGTTGCGTGTGCTTAGCTAGTCATTTTCCCATTGGATCTGAACCCTATTCCTAGAGGAACGCCCTGCAGCAAGGTGCACTTGGAACTGTCCTGTTTAGGGAAAACTTGGTCGCATAGTATAAATGCAGCAAAAGTAGGGACGTGTTTGTTCACGAGGACTGAAACCCCACCGAGAACACCGCGGCACCTTTTCCTGCCGACGCCTTTGCCAACTGGTCGTGCACTTCTCTGCCAGCCATGCTGGTTTGTGGTGAAAGCAGGAGTTAGGAAAAGGTGTGGCAAAAGAAGAGCCACTATGTACACTCCTACGAACCCTTGTTTTCTGAACACTGAAAAAATGGCACTTAATTCTGCTATTTAGTGATAAAGAAATTTCAAGTTTAGAGTTGACTGTAAAGGTAATTTCTATGATTAGGCAAGTTTTCTAAATATTAACTTTTGCCCCCAATTCCCTCATGCAGATTACCTTTAGAACTGGGCACTTTTTTTTTTCTTTTTCTTTTTTACCTTTTTACTCAAGACGTGGTAGAGTTCTTAGATTTGGCAAATAAAAATATAGAATGTCTACCTAAATTTGAGTTTCAGATAAACAGTGGAGAGTTTGTTTGGTTTTGGTTTTGGTTTGTAGTAAAAGGATGTTCCAGGTTGTGCGTGCAAGCATATGATTTCCGAAACAGCTCGTAGTAGCCAACCCATCCATGTCTGTGGGCTTCTCCTGTGTGAGATCCTCAAGCACCCCAGAGTCCCTAGTTTGAAGCTGCTTATGGGGGCCACAGTGGCGCTGAAGGAGCTAATTCCAGCACCTGTGGAGAAGTCCCAAGTGCCTTGTCTAGAATGTAAGTGGTCCTTGAATGTGGCCAGGGCAGACCGGAAAGCGCTGCTAATCATGAACATTAAACTGTCAGGAGGGTGCTCACGAGCACCTGGGCGTCAGCGGTGTGGACGAGAAACGTGGCTCTCCAGTCCCTGTGTCCTCCTGAAGAGCCACTCCCTGGAGACGCCCGGAGACAGAGGGTCACAACCTGGGTGTAGCCTCAGTCTGGTTTGTGTGACATGTGACAGAGGGCCTCCCATAGCGATGATGTTGGTTCTGGTTAACTGGGTCACATCTGCATCGCACAGCTGGGTAGGTGTAGTTCAAGGGCTGGAGTGACAGGGACAAGTGGGCTCATGTTTGTTAGGGTGTAAAAATATCTGGGAGATGAAATGAGTAACACTACCTGGACGTGTGACCCTTCATTGGGCTGTAAGGAAGAAGCAGGGAGGAGGGGGAGACACCTCCTTCTGGTTTGCCTGCAGCTAGAGTGGGGGGCACTGGAGACAGCAGCATCAAGGGAATCACGGGGTGTACAGGGGAAAGGGGCGCGCACACGGAGAAGCCTTCAATAAGGCGGGTTTCCCCATTCCCAGGCTCCCTTCTGTGGCCGAGTGTCCTAGTCCTGAATGCAGCTAGGGCCACACCGCGACTGAGTGTCCAGGAAGGACCCAGCTGCCCTGGATCCAGGGCCACTCCTGGGGCCCCAACACCAGAAGGCCCTCAGGAATCAGATGGCAGAAAGGGGAAGCAATGGCAACCAGACTCCAGAGAGAATTTGGGGACCAGAAAACAGAAAGAAGTGTCCCACCTCACGTGGAGACTAGAGCAGGGGCCCGGAGGAAGAATCGCAGTGGAGATTAACAGCTGCTGGTGACCCTCAGAGGGACTGTGAGGACAGCCGTGTCCCTCTGGCAGGAAAGAGGAAGCAACCAGGCAGCTGTACCATTTTCCTGGTGGTCGCCCTCCTCCTCCTGCCTCTGGGGTGGCCGCTTCTCCTGGGCTTGGCCCAGGCTGCGCCACTCTCGGGCTCCTCTCCTCCTCTGCCTGTCAAGAGCGCCCCTGAGCCCACAGGCCCGGGCAGTCTCAGCCATTCCCTCAGCAGCTGCTCCTCCTCCTCCTCCTCCTCTTCCTCCTCCTCTTCCTCTTCTTCCTCCTCCTCCTGTTGGTCCACCCTGTACTGTGGCATCAGCCCTTCAGTCTCTCAGAATGATTATATGGACTAATAAAAATTTTGGTTGTTCGTCTCCAGTATATGGAAATTCCCTGATAAGACTATTTGTAAAAGATATATATATATATATGAAAAACATAGTATAAAAGCTAAAAATATTTTAAAATTAAAATAAAACTGGAAGAAATGAAAACATTGTTTAATTTTTGTTTGTGCATTTTCTTCCTCCCACTATTTGGTCTGTCCTCTTGGAGCAGGCCTGAACTGCCTGGGAAACCCTGAGGCCAGGAGCAGGTCCCTGTCACTGAGCCACTGCCCTCTCTACCTGGCTGGCTTCACCTGCCTGTAGCAGGACCTGGAGGCCGCAGACCTGGCTGTGAGGCTCAGGGCTGGATGCGCCTGAGGACCCTGCGCCGAAAGCCCTCGCGTTCTGGCCCTCCCAGGACCAGGCGCTAGTGACCCCTCAGCCTCTCAGGCTGCTCCTGGCTACTTCTCAGAGTGAGAAGGAAATCTGCCAAATGCCACCCCGCTGCGGAGCGGGCCTGGGCCGGGCCTGGCGTGGAACTCCTGCACTCCCTGCATTCCAGGAAGCTGAGCCAGGGACTGAACGTTCACGACCAGCCTGTGTGGCCTAGGGACTTCCAAGAACTTGCCTCAAAATGTGATTTTAAAGGGCTGGCGATGGGGCTTCCATGAAGAGCCTGGGTTAAATCACTTGCACTGCAGCCAAAATACATATTTATGTACATAAATGTGTGCACATATGGGTACATATCCACATGCCATTAAATACAAATAAACAATGTACATATAGGGCAACATTGTGAAATGTTTTTTTCTTGAAGAAGAAGGTGAGAAATTGATCCTACTAACTGACTGAAGATACCATTCAAGAGATGGTCGCGCTCCTGAAAGTCCTATGCATTTTTATGCTCATTTCTCATCCAAATGTGCATTTTCTTCCTTCCCTCCGAAGACATCATCTTCAGCATAGGCCTGTGTGCCTCACTGCGAGAACTCAACCCTGACGTGGTTGGCCAAGGAAAATGGCCCTGTGATAGGTGGCTCGACAGCTGCTGAGGAACAGCCTGCTGCAGGGGTGCGCCTTGGCCACACCTCCAAGCGCCTCTGGGAGCCTCAGCCCCAACTTCCGCCTGCAAGCAGCTGTCAGGGAGGGAAACACTTCCTCTGCGGAGCAGCTGCACTCCCACATGGCTGACTGCCAGGAGGGACTCAGGCCCTTTACGGGATTCCTCTCCGACCATCCACTCTTGATTTTCCTGTAATCTATGGCATCTCATGAAGGGACGAGATGAGCAAGATCTCCTTGTCACTTTTGTCTCTCTTTGTCTTTAACACGTACTGTAATTCTCAGATACTGATGTTAAAAAGGCCCATCCCTCATTTTTGTGGATATTAATCTCACAGTAACTTAAAAGCATAATACTGGGCATGAGAAAGAAGTTGTAGTGGGAGTGCAGTCCAAGGACAGGGATACAGTTTTGTTTTCAGAAGGGAAATGTACTTAGTGATGTCAGAAAGACTTCTTGGCTTACGGCCTACCTTTTGGGCACATAACCTATTTCCCTTGGCCAAAATGAAGTTGTTTAGAGATGTCATTTATACTAGATTCTCTGAGAATTTCTTATTTTCTTTCCCCTGATGTTAGAGGCTCAACTTCTGGGAGGTCAGGGAGAGTGCTACACATTCTGTGTTTTGATTGAGGGCAAAGAAAAACCACATTTAAGTTCTGAGTTGACACTTTGTTGTTGTAAATATTGAAAAAGTAGCTTGTAGCCAACCTAGAATTTTGGAATATTACCATGGATTGGAACACAGATTATGGAGACAGAGAGAGAAAGAGAGAGATAGAGGACAGACAGAGAGACAGATAGAGACAGACAGAGAGAGAAAGAGAGAGAGAGAGAGAGAGAGAGAGAGAGAGAGAGAGAGAGA
>NDGN011553125.1:7786-18138 GCA_002564285.1 Tympanoctomys barrerae | reverse complement strand
TTCCTTCCTTCCTTCCTTCCTTCCTTTTTTCGGTACTGGGGATTGAACTCAGGACCCTGTGCTTGATTTTTTCTTTGTTGAGAAATCTGCCATGATTCTTATGGGCTTTCTATTGTAGGTGATCTGTTTCTTCTCTCTAGCAGCTTTTACTATATCATTCTTTTGCTCAATTTCTGAGATCTTGATTATTTGTCCATGTGTAGATTTATTTTGATTATGCCTGTTTGGAGTCCTATATGACTCACTTATCTATATGCTGGGGTTTTGTTTTTTTTTCTCATGTTTGGAAAATTTTCTGCTAACACTTCTGCAAATAGTCTTTTTATGTCATTTGTGCTGTCCCCTGCTGCTTCATTGGCACCTATTATTCTTATATTATTTTTCTTTGCATCATCTTTAGCTGCTGAGTTGTTATTTCTTGGTTCATTTTTATTTTAAAGAGATCTTTCCTTTCACTGCTGTCTTCAAGGTCTGAAATTCTATCTTCAGTTTCATTCAGGTGGTTTTGCCAGCTTTCAGTGGAGAACTTAATTTCCTGGATATCTGTTTCAATCTGTTGCATGCACTCTAATTCTTTCTTGTATTGTTCATTCAATATTTTCTTTATTTTTCTATCCTCCTCTCTCTATGTTTTTTAACCTATGTCTTCTTTAGCTGTGCTGAGCAATTCTTTCATGATTGTTTTCATTTCTTTTTGACCTGAGAAATTATTTCTGATCTTATTTCTTCTATAGTCTGATGGACTTGTTTCTTTACTTCAGTTGCTATCTTTTCAGAAATTTCAGGTGTCTGATTTCCAAGTTCTTGTATGTCTTTGTCTCCTGCATTTCTTCTGGGTAGCCTGCAGGATTGAGATTGCCATTTGCTCATGCATTTTGGCATTTTTGGAGCTTTCAGTAATCACCCAGACTTAACAGTAGTGGGAGAGTAGTGAGGCTTGTGTCAGTAAGTTTTCTGCTATAGTGGGGAGCACTGTAGGACTCATTAAATGTTTCATTTTTAGTCAGGGTGACTGGTCAATAATTAATGAATCTTTAGTGTAGGTGGTGCATGTTGGCCAGATTCACTAGGATCCTATGAGATGCCCATAATCCTCCTAAATTCTTAAAAGGTTGGACCAGTGCCAGCACAAACTCCATGCCTGCATGCTGGCATCTAAGGTCAGAGCTTACCAGAGTCCTGCAGACTGCCTAAGGTTCTCCAAAGTTCTTAAATGGTGCCTGGAAAGCTCTGCACTTGCATGCCCTGGACCCATAGAAGGCAGCTCTCCAGAGTCCCATGGGCTGCTCAGGGTCCTGCTTGTGACAGCTTCTTATAGGCAGAATCTAACTAGAGATCCTGGCAAAGGATAGGAGTGAGACTTTGTCCTTGCATTCTGGGTGAGGGTTGTGTGAAGAGCCAGGACACTGAGTCAACACACTGTATCCAGAGCATGGTGGTGCTGTGATTTACATTGTACAGAGAGAAAACTGAAGCACAAAAGTCTAATAACTTGTGACTGTCCAAGTTATTACCTGTAGTGGGTGACAGACTTGGAATCCAGCCTGGGTGGTTAGTGTGGTGGTCCAGACTTCTGATCCCTGGCCTGTGCTATCTTTCTGCTGTGTGCAGGTGCTGTGTCAATGTCTTTCACCCCTGAAAGTATCCCATGGATCAGATATCAAAGAGAGTCACTGTTGTTGTCCCATTATAGAGATTATGCTGGAGCCTGAGTGGCCTCTTCAGGGGCAGGAGGAGGACTCAGGCCTTATTTCCTCAGGTGGGGAGCTCAGGGTTGTCAGAAAGGTGTCCCAAGCAGAAAGATGCTGAAGGTCAGCTCTGTGTTCCACATCACAAGGCCTCCTGGCTGGTGGGTAGGGGGTCATGGGGCAGCTTTCTGAAAATCTCACAAAAAGAGAAGAAACCATACTGTTAGATCAAGCATGGTATGCTATAAGACCATACTAAGCACCTGCAGGGTTCAGGATGCTGGCTTCTCCATCCATGCTTCTTTCCTACTGGGGCCTTAAAGAAGGCAGGCAGAAGACAGTCCAGGGAGGATGAGGAGACACACCCCACATGCCTGTCTTTTTCCCATAATTTAAGCTGAAGTCATCACTGAACTTTAGGTATGCATGAGATATGATCAAAATGCAAGGTAAGTGATTCAATTAAAAACATTTACAGTAAAAGACACATTTCATTCCTATAAATCCTCTTTTAGGAGTTTTTTTTTTAGAAGTTTCAGTATAAAATACAGTGAATGCTGCTGCTGAGCACCATAAAAAAAAGGCAAAAAACATGATGCTGTGTCCTTGTCCACCTTCTTCACCAGATCGGACACCACCTGATCTCTAGCTCTTCCCAAAGTCAGTGTGATCATGGGAGGGAAATGTTTTCAATCAAGTCAGGACACTGAAACAACCAGGACAGAATAGCTAAAGTCACACAGAAAAGAGGACTCCAGAGCTGCTGCAGGAAGTGGCAAGGATGATAGGATGAGTATATTTGAAGTGAGCAGGAATATTTCCACAGAATTCATGGCAATGCATCTGTTACTGTAATAATTTTTTAGTAAATATTCACCATATTTTTAAATTACACCTTTTAGAAAAGACATTGAAATCTGGGAATAAACTACTGATTTTTTTTTAAGGCAGGGTCTTACCATGTAGTTTAAGCTTTCCTTGAACTCACAGTGTAGCCCAGGCTGGCTGAGAACTCATAACCCTTGTGCCTCAGCCTTCTGAATGCTAAGCTATGAATCACCCTATAGCTTTGATGTTTTAAAAATATCCACAAATGTGACTGTGTAAGTATTCAACACTAATTAGACAAAATAGCTTTCCTAGGATGGTTTTGAACTGTGGGGCATAGAGAATTGAAGGTGAATTTCCATATCATGTTGAGTTCACAGCACAACCATTTCTTAATTGCATTCTCCCCAGGTCAGTATCTCCCACAAACATCATCATCCTTGACTTTCTGAGGGGACAGAGTGTTTTCCAGATGGCAGAAAATGGAGGCTTAGAGAATTCAGCAACTTGCCCAACTTGAAGTCACAAAATTCAATTCCAAACCCAGGCAAATACCTTCTACTGGATTAAGACAGTAAAGTTGGATGAAGAATCTGGGGTTTATTTTTGCTTTTTTATTTTTCTTGAGAAGCTGTGTGCCTGTCTAGACTTCAGGCAGTTGGCTACATTGTTGCAATAAATCCTTATGGAGAGACTATATCAGCACTTAATTAGAGATTGGTGTATAGTTAATGAACCATTAATATTCTAGTGAAACAACCACTAATTGTGCTGTTGGTAAAGACCCGTGGCTGGGGTACTGTATACCAACGCTTGAATCTGACATTGATCTATTCTGTTCTGATGGCACAGGAGGTGGTGCTTTATTGCTTAGCGTGAGGAGGACAAACAGACATGACAAACAGGGAAATCACCAATTCTTTGGGGATCAGTGATCACTTGGCGAAAAGGAAAGTTATGAAAGCAATCAATGTGGAAAAACAATTATTTGTATAATTCTACCCAGGATGGTGGTGTGAGCCTGGTCCTGTGATTTGTGCATGTTAATATAGGCCGCTGCAGCAGAGTGTGTGCTGTTGCTAAGAGCCAATCATTCCACTTGCTCAGTAACATCTGGAGATGCCCTGACACCAGCACCATCTTGGATCCAGGAGAGTCAGCCCCAGTGGTCAGGATGATTTGGTTCTGATAGACTATAATATTTGCCCAAACCCAAAGTGCCTATGCATGCAATGCCTCAGTTTGATTTCATTGTGTTCAGGGTCATGCTTATTTGCATAAGAATATGCCCATAAAATGTGTCATTATTGTCAGCACCATGGCTAACTCTACAACTGCCATGGTCTTTATCACTGTGTGCCACACTCTTTGTGCTGCAGGAATAGTTACACTTTCTTATGATCAAGTCAACACAGTGGTGGAGGTCATTTGTTTTAGTTCCACTGAATATGCCTACGGAGCCCTGACTACAACAGCCATGTACAAATCCTTCAAAAGCTTATAAATTAAATTTATAAATAAATATGATATAGCATAATATAACAGCGTGGATTAAGACATTGAAAGTGAACATTGTGTGGGATAGTATGGAAGAAAATGGAGTCTTAACTTTAATACAAAGGAAAGCACAAGGAATGGGATGGACTAGCAGAAAATGAATCTTATTTCCAAGATATCTTCCTCTGCTCCATTTTTAGTTGATTTCATATATTGGAGTTTATGGGCCTATAAACAATCAACACATTTTTAGGGAGGACTAATTTAGAGTACAATTTTAAAATTATCACTGAAATGAAAATTTGCAGATATGAATGACCAAATTCATAATTTTGAATGTCAGGCTTTAAGCAAAATTTTAAAGCAATGCCACAAATACGCCTCACAGAGCTGCAGCCTTTACAGCCCCAGTGTACATGCATAATACACTAGCTTCCTGTCAGTGCAGAAAGCTTCCAGCGTGCAGTTTTGCCCTTTGTGAGTTCTGCAGAGCTCCAAAGAGTTAGAACAGCAGAAGATGAAAGTCTGATTCAACTTGCTTCACCTTTCTACACAAAACTCCAAGCAGGAATGCAGGCATCGGCATCATTTGCAAAAGGAAAAACAAAGACTTGTTAAAGACTTCACAGTGCACAGTGTATTTTGGCACAGTCATGACGTTACTGTAAGCAGGAAGGAAGGCACTACCCTGAGTGGGAGCTCCACACTCCCTCTGTGTCCACTGGGGCAGCTGCTTGGAGATTTTTGGGCTTCTCTGCACTTGATTTTGAGCAAACAGAAGCTGGTTTTAGGTTCTTCATTTAGCTGCTCTTTTCCTTGATGGAGGCAGATTCCTTAAAGTAGAGGGAGCTGCTGCCTCTACTTTAAGGAGATCACAAGGAAGTTGTGTGACAACGGGTGAGCTAAAAAATGATGCTGTGATCAATTTAGATTAAGACAGGATGCAAATATTTGGTGTTAATATTTCATAGTGTGGAAGTGGAGATATCTTATTATGCCATTTAAAATAAAAATCAAGTAATTTCAATTATATGTCCAAATATGTGTACTGTGATCTAAATATTTTATGTGTGAGAGTCATAAGTAATAAATTGATCAGCTTAGATAACTTAGAGAGTTAAACTTGTGTTGTATCAGGCTTCATCCCTGGTCTTATAAAGTGTGTGTGTGTTTTAATTATAAAAGCTTTACTATGCAGTGTTCACTGACTTACAATTCACTCACTATTAGCCTCTAAAAAACTTCCTCTACTATGAAAAGTGAAAGCCAGAATACTAATGGGGGAGCACAATAGCCAGTCAGTGTGGCAGCTTTGATTTTGAGGATGTGATACCTGATCCTCAGCCTCTTCACCCTGGGTAGATGCTGTTTCCCTCTTTTATTCTTCACTCAGAATTTGAGTTTCTTCTCCTTTCTCAGAAGAGACCCACTTTTCCATCAACCAGTGCTCATGCTGGTGGAAGCATATTATGCAGTTTTCCCCATATAATTGCAACCTACCAGCAAGTGGAAGTTCATGCTTTGGAAGTGAAATACGGATCAAGAAATTCCAGGCATCCATGGTTGCTACAAGAACACTCATAGTGAGAAGACAGGATTGTGATCCTGCCTCCTTGAGGCTGCTGTCACAGACCGAAAGGGCCTGACACATATTGGATCCCCAAGTACTGAATCCATTTAGGTGGTTCCCATGTAGAGTAAGTTAGTATAGTCACTTTCATTTTAAAATTTTAAAATTAGTGAAACTAATACACAAGATGCATTGGGAAAAGTCCCATCTTTAATAGCGAGACATGATGCTAAGTCTTTTCACCTTTATTGCCTCCTTTAAGCAACCTCCTGGATGGGGACCTCTCTGCCCACACATTTTGGAGCCACTACAGACCTTGTCACTAAGTCATTTCCAACCAATGTGATCAGAAGTACAGTGAGTGCTGCCACTGCGTGTCATCCAACAGAAGGGCATCTCATGAAAACATGGCTCTGTGTCCTCATCTACCTATATCTCTGGATCTGGGGCAATGTGACCTCCATCTCTTCCCCAATGTCAAAATGATCAGGAAAAAGAAAGAGAGGTCAGTCAGTCAGATGCAGAGGCACGAACTGGAATCAGGTACAACTGAATGAGATGATGATGTTATTAGCTTCTCTGCTCTGTGGTCTACAGACTTTGGTGGGTAGTTAGGGACTGAGTTTTAATCCTGGCTCCCCCATTCTCATCCCGTGACCTAGACCTCCAGGGTAAAGTAGGAGTTTCTACACAGGTTTGCTGTGGGGTTGCAAGAGGTGGGGTTTATGGGCAGAACAGACCTTGCTCAATGGATGAAAGTTAGATCTCACTGACATATGGACTTTATAAAATTACCAAGTGTCTGAGACTATTTATTCTAGATTTGAGGTGAGCCACAGCCATCCTTTGGATGTTTACCTGTGTGTCTTTAGCTGCACTGTCTGACTGCCTCAGTGCCTTGGATTGATTCAAAATGTCTCCCTTTCATGGTTGATTTGACTTTGGGGAAGAGTTGGGAGGCTGGGGAGATGGCTCAGTGGAATAAGTGCTTTCCTGGCAAGCACAAAGGCCTGAGTTCAATCCCTGTTTCCACCAAAAAAAAAAAAAAATTGGAAGAAGCGCAGAACCAGATCTGGGGAGTAAGGTGGCTGAGGACACAGCTCATGCCTGCTTTTCTGTTTGATGGTACTTGGTCCCAGTGCCACCTACAAAATCTGAAATTTGTATATGCTCAAGGTTTTCATGTGACATGATGTAGCATTTCCACATAACCCACCCACATGCTCCTTTATACCTTAAAACATCTCATCACTCACTATACCTATTGTCACACAAATGTATGTAAACAGTTGCTGTACTGTATTGTTTCAGAGATAATGACAAAAAAGTCTTCATTTTAAAACTATTTTATAAGGTGGCTGGTTGTCTCTGTAGATATAGAATCCACAAATGCAAATGGCCAATTGACTCTCTATATTTTGTTTCATTCATTCATTATCATTAGGGTTTTTTTTTTTTGGTGCATAGTAATTGTGTGTCAGTATGGAGTGTGGGGTTGCATTTCAATACATGCATAAATGTAGAATGATCAAATGGGGAACTTGGCATATCTGCCACAACAGAGAAATAGTAATGTCTCTTTGTGCTGAGTGCATTCAAAATCCTCTCTATCTGTAACTGGCCTGAGCCCTCCTATCTGCTTATGCAGTGGGTGTGAGCCAAATGGCACCTGAGCTGTGTGGTCTGAGGATCTGTGGCCCAGCTCTGTGCCTCTTGCAGCCATACTCAGGCACTCAGAGAGCCTGTGGTTGCCTTGCTGCAGCCAGTCCCAGGCACACTTCTGTGCTGCGCACCCCTGTCTACCAGTGTCACTGCCAACCCCTGGTCACCCAAGCTTCTGCTGCACCCAAGACCATGCTGCAACTGCTGGGAAGCATCCATCACATCACATGCTGTGTACAGGAAAATGCAGTGCATGTTTACATTTTTAAAATTTATTACAGTAAAGGACACATTGCCATGAATCTTCCTCAAATCCTCCGCCTTGCTTCTTACAGAGTCATTCCATTATCCTTGCCACTTCCTGCAGCAGCTCTGGAGTCCTCTTTCTGGAGAGTCTTTATCTGTGCTGTCCTGCCTGCCTCAGTGTCTTAAATTGATTCAAAATGTTTCCCTTTCATGATTATTTTGACTTTGTGTGAAGTAAAAAACCTGAAAATCACATGGGATCAGATCTAGTTAATACAGTGGGTGAGGACATAGCGTCCTGTTTTTCCTGAATGCCTTCTCCTTGGGTGGTACTAGGCACTAGTTTTTATCACACCATGGGAAGATACTTAGGAAAGAGGACTCCCAGAGCTGCTCCAGAAATGGCAAGTATGCTGAGATAAATGTGTTCCAAGACAGGCAAGGATTTTGGGCGGGGTTCATAGTGACATGTTCTTTGTTGTTATAAATATTTTTGAACATTCAGCATATATTTTCATATCACCTGTAGACCGCACCCATGTGGGCATCAAGAGTACTTCCAGACCTACATCATCCTTGGAGGGTGCTCTAAATCCTTCACCACAGGCTCTCATCTACACCCACCAATTATAGCTACAAAAGCTACTGGGAAATCCTCCAGGCACCCAAAGGAACCAAAGCATACACAGCCTACATAGCCGACATCCCTAGACACTTCTTTAGGAGAAAGTACATCACTACCAAATCCACTTGGCAAAAGTAGTAGGGAAAACTAACAAACTACATGCGTGGATCTCAACCTAGGCTCATAGGAAATGTGATACAGTGAACATGGGGAACATGATGACCCTGAGGAACACAAGAACTAGGAACAGAGCTCAAGGGACAAAAGATATCCACAGAAGGCCTCATATAGCATTTAAGAGAATGGTTATGAAGAAGTTCTCCATAATGTAAGAGAATATAGATAGACAATTCAATGAAAGCAGTAAAACAAGATAGTAATCACAAATTCAGCAAACAAATAGAGATTATAAAAAGTAACCAAAGAGAAAGCTTGGCTCTGAATTCAGTAAGCTAAATAAAATATAGTTGAAAGTCCCAACAACAGACCAAATCGAGCAGAAGAAAGAATATTCACATTTGAAGAGAGGTCTTTTGAAGTATTTCAAACAACAAAGTAAAATAAAAAATAAAGAAGACAACCTCTGAGGCCTTTGGAAACCCATTAAACAACAGATATTTGAACTTTGGAGGTATTTGGAGGCAATGACTACATGTTATTCATAAGAATAACCTACTTGAAGAAGTAATAGGCAACATTTTCTCCAGTTGATGAGAAGATATGGACATTTGGGCCTAGTGACCCCACACACCCCAGACAAGATCAGAAAAACCCTCATCGTGGCTAATTATAGGCAAACTGTCAAAATATAAGACAAAGAAAAGAGTCTAAAAACAGCAAAATAAAGGCACCCATTCACATTTAGGGAAACTCCCTTCAAACTACCAGCAGATTTCCCAGCAGAAACCATGAAGGATGACGAGGAGTGGGGTAGAGAGACATACTCCCAGGCCTGGAGGTAAAATAATGACAATAGCAATATTATATCCAGAACAAACTATCCTTCATAATGACAGAGAAATAGACTTCTCAAGACAAGCAAAAGGGAATTCATCATCATCAAACCAACTTTTAAAAGGATGCTTAAGGCAGTCCTACCCCAAAGTGCATGAACTTAACTACCACAATGAAAACACATAGTGGTCTAAGCCTACCAGGGAGCAGGTACACAAAAGAGAAACGGGGAAATAACCGAACATTCACAATGCAGTCACCCAGCAGAGCCAAAAAAGGACACAGGGTATTCAAAGCAATAGAAGAAAATCAACAAAATGACAGGAGTCAATATTCATCAATAATTTTGAATGGAAACGAATAGGACTCCCCTGGCAAAAGACACAGACTTCCCAAGTGGCTAAAAATACAAGAATCAACAATGTGGCACTATACACAGGAAAGTCACACTGCCAGTGCAGACCCACAGATGGGAAGAGCAAGGGTGCCACAATAGTCCACATAAATGGGGGCCACAGTGAGCAGGAGTAGTTATACTTACCTCAGCAAAAATAGGCCTTAAGACAAAAATTGCAAAATCAGACAAAGAAAGTCACACTATAATGATCCAGGTATCCATCCAACAAGATGTAATGATTATGAGTGCTTATGCATCTAATGCCAGAGCAACCAGTGTCATAAAATGAAAGTCATAAGAAAAACCTACTTGATGAAATAATAGGCAACATTTTCTCCAATTGATGAGAAGATATGGACATCCAGGCTGAGGAATGCCACAAAACCCAAAGGAGAGGATTTGGTACAATTACAGTGGGAGACTCGACACCCTGCCTCAATCAATGGCCAGATTATCCTCACACAGTGTCTACAGAGAATCATCAGAGCATGCTACGGACTGAGTGTGCCCAGCAGGCATTTCCAGACCACTGCATATGACACCTGAAGAGCAATGTTTTTTTCATAGGCACTTAGGATAGTCTCTGGAATAGAACATGTTAAGCCACAAAGTAAGCCTTATTAAATTAATTGATATCATGCCATCTATCTTTTCTAATATCATGGGCCCAAACCAGGACTCAACAACAACAAAAAGATTTCTTTTACAAATGAAGTTTAAAAATACATAGCATCTGGACAATGAGCAATGGGTCTCTGAAAAAATCAAAATGAGGGCTGGGGATATAGCTCAAAGGTACAGCACCTGTTTGGCAAGTGGGAAGCAGAGAGAGAGAGAGAGAGAGAGAGAGAGAGAGAGAGAGAGAGAGAGACAGAGACAGAGACA
>NDGN011553122.1:4951-15355 GCA_002564285.1 Tympanoctomys barrerae | reverse complement strand
GTTTGTGGAAGTTTCAGTCCACATTCAGCTGGCTCCAAGGCAGAGCAGCACAAGGCACAGGGCAGCCGTTCATGGAGCAAGACAGCGAAGAGCAAGGAGGGGCAGCAGCTTCCGCTGCTAGCAAGCCCATTTCCCTTCCTTACATTTGTATACAGATTATCTGCTCCAGAGAAGGTATAGCACTTACACCCTTAATCCCAGTATTGTATTATGAATTAATCACAAACTCTAGAAGCCACTTCAACGACTGCATGAGGCCTGGAGGGGACAGCTAGACACAAACCATGACACTGTTCTATTTGAAGACTGTTTTTAAAATCCCACTGTAACCATTCTTATCTAGACAACACATATTTGATAGCTGGACTTGCGTCTCATTCACAAGGTATAAATCCAAACACCTGCCACGCAGCAAGAACAGCGTCCCAAACCAAAACCGAGGCATCACCAACATGCAACCCAACCACGCTTGCAGGACCTTTTTTTTTTTTTTAATCTTTTATTTATTTATGTGGTACAGGGTCTCACTACACAGTTCAGACTGGTAATGAGCCTCCTGTCTCAGCCTCATCAGCACTGGGACCTGGTTTCTGGCTTCAGTGTCCAGCACGGCATGTGGTACCAGGGATCGAACCTGGGTCCCTGTACTTTGCCAGGCAGGCACTTAGCCCACTGAGCTATCTTCCTGGCCCCTTGCAGGAGCTTTCAAATGAGATCCTCTATATTTTCTCACAGGTTACTGAATGAGCCACCTGTAGCGGAGCCTGCCAGTACTCTCAGTGCTCTGGAGGCTGAGGCAGGTGGATCACTATGAATTCCAAGAAAGCCTGGGCTCTGGGGAGCTCATGGCCAGCCTCAGCTCCACAGTGAGACCCTGTTCAAAACAATAAATAAATAAAAGCTAAGGGAGCCGCCGCTTCTGGAATACCAACTTGTACTGCGCAATTTGAAGTGCGTCTGCTGAATGTGAGACCTTGAAAGATGAAGCTGCCAACAGCACGACAAAACCAGCCTCTTCTTTCCTCCACTCCTGAAACTCCCCAACGGAGCATCACAGTTAGAAAAGCATCAGTTTGCTGAATAATTATGATTTCTGAGTATCCCAGCTTTATTGACTAAACTCCAATGACCTTTCCACAATTTAATTATTCCCTAAATGAAAGGTATTTTTCAACAGCTGCTCTTAATTTATTTTTAATTTGCATTTTACCCCGTCCTCTCTGCTGAAGCTGAAATCAGTAATATAGGATGACATTATTCTCAGAGTTACATTAAACATCCTACTCCTCAATTAAAGTTGCATTGAGATAGTTTTCCAGGCTCTTTCTTGCACATAGATTTTCTTTTAGCTGTCTAGGACCATTATCCTCACTTTAAAATGAGATTAATATTACCATTCTTTGCTACTTTTTTCAAGGAATGATGATACTGTTACATAAACATGAATAAACTTTCTTTTTTCTCATTTTAATTTGTCTACGTTTTCCCAAAGCATGGCCTCTCTTACAGAATATGTAAGAAAAAATACAACTGGCTACTGAAATTTTATTCAATGTGAACTTCCTTACACTACCTGACCAACATGCAATGGGGAGCCGGGAACACCTATAATCCAGCACTCAGGAGGCTAGGCAGAAAGAACACCATGATTTCTGAGCCAGTCTGGGCTACATAGTGGGTTCAAGGCCAGGCTGCACTACAAAGCAAGACCCTATCTCAAAAAGAACAACAAACATGCAATGGGAGGGAAAAAAGCAACAATAAACTAAGTAACAATAATTCTAAAATATTAAGAAATTGATCGAATCCTAGAGCCAGTAACTCAAGTTTAACAAGCCGAGCTACAAGATGATTTTAAAAAACTATACATCTGGTTGATGCTATGAAGGTGAAGCTGATGCTGAGGTTTTCCACAAGCTGTTCCTCGCCTCTGGCCACTCTTTAAGTCCACCACCTACACCTGTGCCACTCTGCCAGCTACGCAGAATCTCCAAGCTCAACTTTGTCCACAACACCTCCCCGCTCTTGGCCTCTGTTCTAACACAGCCAGCACAGCCGGGCTTGAGCCCACCCCTCCACTCACCTGGGTGCAGGACCACCTGGGTGATTCCCCTCCAAACAGGAGTAACTGTCTCCAACTTGGATGAGCCTGCCCCTATTTCCATGTACAGAGCTGGCTAGGACTTTTTAATTGGCTTTAAGCAATGCACATCAATCTTGCCGAGGTGCTGGTGGTATTCCTTGAAGACAGCAAGGGTGTTCCCCCACAACCTCCACCTGCTGCTCCCTAGTGTAAGCTGGGTCCGGGTGGGATGAAGGACCAACGCTCCTTGCTGTTGGCTGGGATCAAGCCTCTAGATAGAGACTAGGACTTCCTGGGGCTTGAAAGATTACACAGCAGTATAGAAGCACCTATTCCAAAACACCGGATACTCTTACGATTGTGTAATGCGCATTGCTCCTGCATATCCTTGTCTCTGCATATTGCAGAGGTAAGAACAGGCCTCCTACCTGGCCCCACTCGCAGTACTCACCTACTTCCTGCCATTCTCAGTCATTCATCCTCGAGCCACTCCTTTCTCCATGAATGAATAAAACCCAGGGTCAGCCCTGGATCGAGGCCTTTGTTCCAGATAGCCTTCATCATGCCTGGACTTAGCACCCCTTGGCTCCCCAAAACTACAGATATGTCTTAAGTGTCTTTACTCTCCTGTGAGGTGCACCAGAAGTGGTGGATTAGAATTAACTCACTAGAATTCCAACTTCTCCATGGGCTGCAAATATAAACTGAGCCACAAGGAGGATAGAGGGACTTTCCATGGTCAGTCCCCAGTAATGCCACAGAAAAGGCAAGACAGTCACAGGGTCAGTCACACTCTGAGAGACCCAACAGAAAGTGCCCTGGATCAGGCACATTTTAAATCTGACACCCAACACTCGTCCATTTTCCTCTCCCCAGGCCCAGGCCCACCTGTTTTGAGCACACCAGCACCTGTTTACACTTCATTAAGCCCAGCAGCTTTTTCCTCGCTGTTTTGGGCCACATCCACTTCGCTGCCTGGACCACACAAGCATCTAGAAACCCACCCAGACTCCACCGCCCATGGCAACTCTCAAATGTTGTGCCCTGTGTCATTCATACCACGATAAACAGTCCCAAGCCAGTCACCCACTTGAAAGCCTTCAGGGGCTCCCTCGGGCTGCTCTAAAGAGTTTTCAAAATCTTCCGTTCTGACCCCTGCGGCCACCCTCCACTACAGCTACACATTCCCCGTCCTCAGGTCTTTTTCCATCACCTGGAATGTCCTTCCCGCTGTCCACATAGCTGCTCTGGTGCACGCCCTGAGACACACCCCGAATTCCACAGGCCAGGGCCCTCTCGGCCCAGCCTGGCTTCTCCTTCCCTGCCCCTCTGCCTTTTATTCACCGCCCTGGGTTTCATGCACGGATGCCTATGACAGTAGTTCTAAAATATGCTGTCCCAGACCATGGGAATTCACTGGCACTTTTTTACTAATCTTGCTCAAAACAGAGGTCTGCACCTAAAGGTGGACGCCCCAAGGGCGAGGGCTGCCCAGGCACAGTGGTCTGGGTGGACAGGCGCTTCATCAAGTTACTCCGGGGGGACCCGGAAGAGAACGACGCACGCTGCACACACGTCATCCGGGACACTCATTCAACCAACAACATCCTTAGCCGGTCTTCAGGCCTGACCAGTGGTACAAGAGGGGAGAAGGCTGTACCTCAACTGCCAACACAGAGGAGCGAGCAGAGGACAAAGATAGATGTGGTCAGTGCTGATTGTGAAGAAGTTGACAAAAAAAATCTCAGATGCGTGGCACTGTCGGAGGACTTGACAGTGGGTGAACCATCTATTTTATTACCTTGGATAAAAAGACTGATGAGGGTCCCTCCAGCACAGATTACATGTAAAAAAGCCTCATCCTTTTTTTTTTTTTTTTTTTTTTTAAGGAAGGGTCTACAGGATATTTAGGGTCTCACTGCTAGATCAGACTCGTAGTGGTGACCCGCCTGTTTACAGCCTCCCAAGAGCTGGGATTACAGGTGTGCGCCACCACACCTGGTCTCAACTGCCATCACAGTGCACCCCTGGGGCGGGGCTGGCATGGCCGGCCTGGGGATCGAACCCCCAGCCCCTGCACCTGCTTGCAGGGGCTTTAATCCACTGAGCTTTTTGGCTGGCCCTAAAAGCCTCATCTTTGTATAAGGATTTTCTTAAAATTTCAGACAAGCTGCTAAAATGCCACAAATGTATGATGTTCCAGCTTGGGTGTGACACAAGACATGTAAATTTTGTGACTCTGTACCATTGTCTACATATTAAAGCGTTCAAACAACTGAAAAAGGGTGCGCCCAGCCCAGCTAGCAGAGGGCAGGCTAAGAAGAGAGGTTCAACCCGCTCCCCTCAGCCCAGCCCTCAACTGACTAGGCCAGGACCATCTGCTGATGAATAAGGCGGGGACCCGAGCACGCCTGCAGGAGCACAGGAAGCTGCTACCAAGCCCCTTCCGTGCATGCAGACTGAGCCAAAGGCTGGCATCAGGAAAGCTGACGAGGGAAGCAGATACATGTACAAAGCTCCAGAAGCTGAAAGCAGAGAGGAAAATGAACAAGGAGCAGCGGTGGACGCTGGCACCGTGAACGGAGAAGAGGGCTCTGGGTGCACATGAGGGTGCTGGCAGGTGGGGACTTCAGAGCTTCAGCCTGTGGTTAAGAGCACAGGCACAAAAACCAGAACAAGCCAGAGGCAGGAGTGGGCCAGGGAGTGGCTCTATCGGCCCAGGGCAGAGACCCCAATAGAGGGCAGGGTGTGCTAAAAAGCAAGAGGCTGTAGACTGGCACACACATTTTTTTTTCTTTTTTCTCTCTTTTTGGTGGTGTTTTTGTTTTTGTTTTGTGGTACTGGGGATTAAACTTGGGGCATTATGCTTGCCAAGCAGGTGCTTATACCGCTGAGCTATTTACCGGGCTTTTGGGGGGGTTTTTGGTAGTCTTATGATGTAGTGCAGGCTGATTTGAACTCACTATGGAGCCCAGGCTGGCCTCAAACTCTCAGAGATCCTTCTACCTTCGACACTACGGCGCTGAGATTATAGCCATGAGTCACAACATCTGACCAGAACAAACTTCATTTAAACATACAGGCAAGCAATCTATCTGCCCCAGGGCCACGTGGCCCAGAATAACACCTGCCTTACCCCACATGCACAGCAAGACCACCCTGAGACAGACAGCAACGCATAATTATGTTCTCTCAGAATGACACCCTGGTAATGCAAAAATGTTGCATCTCCTTCCAATATCCACACAAGCTTCAGTACTTCAAGTCCGCTCTGACTTCTCTATACATGCAATATTAAGTGGGAGTTATATACAATCAAGGGTTGGGGTGCTACATGGGTTACAAGATATGAATCTGACTACTGATACCACATGTACAATCTCAGAAGTTGGCATTCTTATGTACTACAGGATGAATTCTTTCCTCCCTCTCCTGGGGATTAAACCCAGGCTTTTTATGCATAGCTATAGCCCTGATTTTTTTTTTCTTTTAAGACAGACTGTCACTATGTAGTTCAGAATGGTTTAAACTCATTTCATAGCGTTGGCTGACTGAACTCACAGTGATCCTCCTGCCTCAGCCTCCGAAGCGCTGAGTGCTAGAATTACAGGCATGCACCACCAGCCCATCATCAATTATTTTTGGAGACAGGATTTCATCAAGTCGCTCACTTGCCCAGGAGAGACTCAAACTCGTGATCCTCATGACTCAGCTTCCCATAGTGCTAGTGTCACAGGCATCCAACACTTAAAGGAACTATGCGGGGTGACAAGGGAAACAAGGCATGTATACGGTTTACTTACAAGCCTCCAAAAGCCAGACTTTGGGGTGAGGCCAGCCAGAAGTATACAGTGCCAATTAGGATTTAAATTCATTCTCTCATTGTCTTAAAAATATTTTAGAGCCTGGGCCTGGAGGTGCACACCTGTAATCCCAGCACTCTGGGAGGCTGAGGCAGGAGGATCATAGTACAGCCTCAGGTGGACAACTCAGTGGCTCAATGAGACCCTGGCTCAAAATAAAGAATAAACAGGGATTGGGGATGTAGCAAAGTGCTTCGGTTCAATCCCCAGGACAAGAAAGAAAAGAAGAAAGGAGGCGGGGTTTCCCTTGGCTGAGCGCAAACCAAACCCTTCCGCATAGGGAGCTCTCGAGCTTGCAGGCAAGGCAAGCACATGCACAATTGTGACACCCTGTTGTAAGTGTTGAAAGCAAAGTGTTCTCAAAAGTAATCATAAACATTTGGGACACCAAAAGGAGGGAAAGTAAAAAGAACTGAGACGTGTCCCGCACATGTGCCAAGCCTGCACGATGAGTATAGTCATTGTGTACTGTAAACACAGGCCAATAAGATCTTAAAAAGCTGAAGAAAGGTAAACATAACCACAATCGCTTGACTTTAGCTCTCTAGGTGAAAGGCGGGCACGCTCACCTTGGTTCTGAGCCAGGGCACCAGTGAGAAGGAGCTGAAGCTCCCGACGCCAGGGCCCCACCGGCCCCGCGGGGGCTCCAGAGGGCTGCTGAGACCACAGCCTGCCTTACGCACGCCACGCAAAACAAGTGCAGAACACACCGGGCCAAAGGCAGGCGAACGCGTACACAATCACAGAACTAACGTTACACAGCACAATCCGCACGCAGCAAAATGCATCTGCCCTACATCTTCATCAGGACGGCCATACGAAATCTTGTTAGGGGACAAAAGGAAGACTGGGGAATCCAACCCAAGGCCCCAAGGGCGCTGCACAAGCGACATCCCCAGCCTTTTTTAAATTTTTATTTCCAGACATGGAAATTTTTGTTTCCCCGTTTAGGGGGACCAGCCTGAATCCTGTGACCCTCAGGCCTCCAGCATCCTGAGTAGCTGGGATTGCAGGTATTCAGTACTGACTCAAAATCTTAATTGTAACACAAAAGTGAAGAAACCTGCAAGTATTAAGGTAATGGAATTAGAGAAGATCCAGCGATATAACTTTTGAAACTGCAGTATGTTTCAAACTTGCATTATTTTAGGGTCATAGTCATTTTTGTTGCTAGATTTTTCTGCTAGATCATGAATGTTAGTATGTGTGGTACCGTCTCCCTGCTCATTGAAAACAAGAGATTTGTTAAATAATTGTTTAAATTACTGAACCAGACATAAATAATAATTGACAATCAACCAGTCACCAGAGCCGGGCATGGTGACACACAACCTATAATCCTAGCATTCAGGAAGCTGAGGCAGGAAGATCACTTCGAGTTTGAGAACAGCCTTGCTTCAAAACATATGCACAAAAGGAAAAAAAAAAACAGCCATTGATGAAATGTTATTTTTATGCCTTGGGTACCATTTTGCCATCACAACCGAATTCCCAAAACTGATGGGAGGTTCTGTACCACAGACCTTAATCTCAGCGGCAAAGTAACAAAAACGAACAAGCCCCTTGCAAGCTGGGCCAAGAGAACAAGTTTCTGACAGAAATGCCCCACGAGACATAAGTAAACTCAAAATACTCTGAAGCTGGAGCAAGGAACCCAAAGATCCACAAGAGGCCAGAGCGTCCCGGCCCCCAGAACCACGTCACAACAGAGAAAGCAAAAGTGAAAGGGCTGACACCTGCTTCCCATTTCTGGGGCCCCAACTCATCCTCTGGAGAGTAAATAAATTTTAAACTCCCAACTAGCTCACTTCTCAAATACTGACTTGAGTGTATTTCTCCCTAAGCAGTTAGGGCAAAAGGATAAAAATAGTAACATGGTAAAGGCCCGCGTCTCCACGCACATCTTAAGGGGGGAAAAATTCTCCAGCCAATATATGTGGAAACACCTGTGTGCCCCTTTCTGGGCTTTAGACTACATTTTAACTCATATTTACAACTGCTGACACGATCCTGCATGTTTCTTTGTTCCCAGAAAATTAGCACATCAGCATCTACCCGGATCCAAACATCTGGGTTCAAATAAAGTTCAATAAAATTGAGTTTCCTGTTCTCTCCATATAGTTAATGCACTTCCTTGGCTCAGAGGTATTCTCAGCAATCCGCAGTCTCCGGTGGGTGGAAGGATCCCCTCCGCGGCTTTATAACCTCAGGAACAGGTCCTGGGAGTCCCAGGAACACAGAAAACATCCTCCAGCCAGTGTGACCACGGGAGCATAATGAAGTGACACGTGGGCAAGATCTCACGCCCACCCCAGGAGAGCCGCTCTGCTCCACCAGGGACCCAGGCTCCAGTTTCCACCCAGGTCCTGTCCCTTGCGGCGAATCCCCGGGCTCGTGGAAAAATACAAGGCTGCTCAAAGACTTCCCTTCAAGCGCAGGTATTTCCAGCCAAGTAAAGCTTCAGGAGAAGAAATGGACTAGTTTTCACAGTGCCTTAAACCGGCTAGAAAAATCCTCTTACAGATTCCTCTTGAAATATAAGAGACAACAGTAAACCAACGCTCCCTAAATACAACACTGCCCCTGTCTCTGCCAAACAAAGGTCTCTCAAGAGGTCAACAAGGAAGGTCATCTCTCTCCCACCTTAATTTTCACCACACTGAGGCTTGGCAGGCACTATGATGCAGACCCGGCTGGACATGTCACCAGATATCATGGTCTGCGTTGGGGAACCTGTCTGCCTTTCATTGCTGGGCCCTCTCCCCTCCCCCACACGCCTGTCTCACTAGCACAGTTCCGGCCAGCCTTGGCCGCTGACATCCACTACCTGTGCCACAGGCGGATCGACAGCCATGAGCAGCAGCCAGAGGGGAAGAGAAAGAACTGGCGCCAAAAACCCACTATCTGTTTCTCTGTCTTCCACCCCCAGGATTCTCTGTCCTCTCGTATTCTCCCCCTTGCCAGCTCTCAACACAGAATGAGAGACTAGAGCTAACTACCAGAGGTAGCCACAGCCCAGGCTCCCGGCCTTGGCCTCCTGGCAGGGCCCTGGTGACAGCCAGGTCTGGAGAGCTCTGCGCAGGGAGAGGCACCTCATGCTGCTGTTGCAGTGCAAAGCTAGGCACCAAGTGACAAGAACTAGCCACAGTAACCAAAGGTACCGTGTCTGGCAGAAGTCCAACACAGGCTTTGCAAAGTCAGGGCATGGGGTGCCAGCCTGGCTCAGCCCTGGCAATTTCAAGCCCTGGAGCCCTTTCACAGAGGAAACACTTCCTGCTCCCCAGCTATGAGCTGGAACTGGGCTGGCGGCCAAGGATGCGCTGGTCCCGCTCGATAACGCAAGAAAATTGTGAGGGGAACAACACAGGGAACTCAAATAGAGTAATGCAGGCAAGAGTGACCAGTAGCATGAATTGCACAAGTCAGCAGGGGAGACCTGTCAGAGAAGGTAATATTTAAACTTCAGCTGCACAAGAGAACTGGGTCTCACACATGAAAGGGGCCCCACGGCAACTAACTTACGTGGCTTGGACTTTTCATCCTTTAAGCACTGATTTTGAGGATGAAACCCAGCACCATATTTGCTCACAGTTTGTGAATAGTGTGCAAAATAACAAAATAGTTTGTGAATAGTATGCTAAATAACAAAATAATAAATGTAAATATTAAACTCATCATTACAACCACCAGTAAGATCCCATCATGACACACAAGATGGCCACACCACTGGCACAAACTTCTGTCACATCTCTGGCTCCCTCAACAATTAGATCCCAGGATTCGACAGTAATATACAGAAAGTAAAGAAATGACAAAAATGCTACATGCAGGTTTCCCATCCACCTACCTTCCCAGCAAACACCTGTAATCCCATCACTCATGAGGCTGAAGCAGGAAAATCACCACAAATTCAAGAACAATCTGGGCTACACAGCAAGACTGTCTCAAAGGGCTAGCCAGATAGCTCAGCGGATTAAAGTGCCTGCTTAGGCAAAGCGCAGCGGCTGGGGTTCGATCCCTGGTGTGCCATGCCAGCCCTGCCCCTGGGGCACAATAAGATGGCAACTGAGATGGGGTATGGTGGCACATGCCTGTAATCCCAGCATCTGGGAGTCTGAAAACAGGAGAATCACTACAAATCCAATCTACATAGTGAGACCTTATAGACCCTGTAGACCCTGTACCAAATACATTAAAAAAAAAAAAAAAATGTCTCAAAAAAACAAAAGCAAGGTTCTTTAAAGGACTGAATCATTCAAGAAGGAAGAGTTTACCGTAATAATACATCCAACAAATGACCCTTTTCCACCCGAGAGTCTACGATTCTAATCCCTGCGCTATCAGGATCTCCACCTGTTGCCAGGTGACAGTCCTTTGCCCTGACTTCTACATTTCTTTTTTCTTTTTTTTTTTTTGGTGGAACCAGGGATTGAACTCAGGCCCTTGCACTTGCCAGGG
>NDGN011553120.1:6180-21893 GCA_002564285.1 Tympanoctomys barrerae | reverse complement strand
TTTGGTACAGGGTCTGGCTACACAGCTCAGAATCATAGTGATCCTCCTGTCTCAGCTTCCCCACTGCTGGGATTACAGGTGTGCGCTACCATGCCTGGACTCAGAGGCCAACTTGGACAGGGCCAACATGGCATGTAGTACCGGGGTTTGAACCCAGGTCCTTGTGCTTGCCAGGCATGTACTTAGACCACTGAGCTGTCTCCCCAGGCCCAATAATAGTTTCTTATGCTCCCCACAAGGGCATCTAATGTATCCATTCGTGCAATTTTTTAACCATAATTTGTTTTTAAAATTGGTGAGAAGCTAGTAATTGACCAGTTGCGTCCCAGAAGGTTCTGATGCTGTGCTGATGATTGTATTGATTAGATAGATTCATTGTGTTACCTTGTTTGCCATTCCTAACTGCAGTCATGAGGAACCCAGAAAATAACAGGGACAGGAAATCGAGAAACAGAAAACTCAGTAACTCCTCAGTGAAATTTCTGATCTGAGGCATAGACGTGGCCTGGAGAGTGCAGAAGGAAGCTGTGTGTGAGACTTTGTACTTCAGATGTGAAACTAAGATTATACAGATGCTCTGAGGTGACCTGAGAAGTTAGGTCTTCTACATAAAATAGTGTCCAGCAGTGACAACAGGACTGATCAGAATGTGAAGGATTATTATGTGACAAGAAAGTTAACTATTTATTGCTCTGTAATGACTTTTGCCTTTTAAATAAAAAAATCTGATGGAGTGCTTTTCTGTTGTAATAAACTTATTTTTGACAGTTTTTACTTTGATTCTGTGAGTATTTATTGAACATCTTGTACATCCTCAGTGTTCTGTGTACTTGGGGACATGTTAATGAACAAAACAGACAAAAAAAATCTGTTTTGTGAGTCTACTTTCTGGGATAGAGAAATGGAATTGCATAGCATGTTTCAGATAATAATTCCATAGGGAAAAATAAAGCATTTGTGTGATGGGAGAGTAAAATATTATGGCAAAGACAAAGCCGGAAGTTCGGGGGGAGGCATGGCATTCAGATTCCTAAGCAAGGAGCATTATCTGTCCAGATGAGCTAAGGTACAGGGTGGCGTGTACTGTACCTGTTGAAGAAGTGACACCTCAAAATAATGAGACTTCTTAACAGTTGTGACTCATGTGTGCGGGGCAACATGTCTCACGCGCTGAGGCCATATAAATGGAAGCTGAATGCATGGACAAAGGCAAACGAAAGGCTTTCCTGGGAAGACAGCCTGCATTTCCATGGGCTGTGCCTGCTTTCTGTTTCCGGTGCTGGAGTGCTGGTGTAGTGATGTCCTGCTGTGGCGAGGGCCTGTTCAAGTGAACTACTGCTGCACTTCTTAGAAAGCTGGGCAGCCGCTTTGGGCGAGTCTGTTGCCTTTTCTGTAAATGGCCGTGTCTTTGTTTGTAGCCTCACTATATTACATTTATTTCATTCCATTCCTGCTAGGGTTTCAGATACTGTGCCTTCTCTCTATTGACTCAGGTGCCCAGTATTCTTCGTGGCTCCTACTGCTTGTTACTTAGGTGTCATTTCCTTTGTCACCTCAAGAGAGATGGCTTTCTCAACCTCTCCATCTGGGTCTGTTACCTCCACGCCAGTTACTGTACTCTATGTTTGACATAATTTGCTTAGCACTTTTAGATGTGTAAAATTATTACCTTCAAATTTTTTAAAGAATAAAAATAATTTTGAAAACATTAGAAATGATACCAAATTTCACTAAACAAAATTACAGGCATTCAACAATGTTTGTTATTTTGTATAATGTTGTCTTAAAATTAGTTACTCAGATTACGAGATATATGCAAGCAAAATTGGTGAAAAAATTATAAAAATTAAGAAGAGAAAAAACTTAAACATTAACTGTACCTTTCAATAAGCCAGCAGAAATCAGCAGTACAATTATCCAAGCTATTCTGTGTGTATACTTACATATTTCTTTTTCTCTTGCTTCGTTCTTTCCTTTCTCCTGAAAGAGTAAATAAAATCTGAAAGGTACAACAGATTCTGTGAAAAAGAAAGATAATGTTCAAAAGGAAGAAACACTTGGGATGAGGGAAGGATGCGTAGAATTGTTATGTATTTCCTTGTTAGTGGTTCGTGAAAATGCAAGACACTAAACCTTTTGTCACCTTATTGTGGTGGGTCAGCAGTGCTTACACTACAGTACAAGAGTGTAAGTCTTCAAACTCAGTTTTTAAAGAATGCTTGAATTACATCAGAAGTGGCCTGCTGGTCGGGGGCCCCCACGCCCAGGTGCATCTTCCCTTCTTCGTGAAATCTACTAATCACATGCCCATGATCCAGACACTCCCAGAAGCCCCATCTCTAACATGACTTGAGTGCCTGAGGTTTTAGGAGAATGGGAAGATCTAAGCCACCATGGAGAACATGCTCCGTATTTGAGTAGCTGGCTTGCACACAGTTGCGCAACTAGGGTTGCATAACCTAAACCAAAATACGCATTTAGAGAGCGTTCTTTGCTCACAGTATGCACGCTCCACCTAAGAGGCAGGGAGCCTCATGAGTGGAAGAGCCCAGTGCTCTTGTTGAGCATCATCCAGGCCACCACAAGCAACCCAGGGGATGCAGTGTTGTTTTTTTTTTTTCTTCTATCACCATTAAGTGCTGCTTGGAGAGTACCCCAGTGTCCAGAGTCAGATAGTCCTGCTTTTGGAAGAGCAGATTGTGCTCTTCAAGGCAGCCACAGATTCACTCTGACTTGACTGGAGCAGTGGTGTTCAGCGTGTGGCACACGTGACGCAGCAGGCTGCTTGTTACCATTGGAGGCTTCAAGAGCTTCGCCAACGCTGGTCGAGACTAGGAAATAGGATTGCCTCCTTCCAGTGCTAGTGATGGAGTGCTGAACTCCCTGAGTTTGTCCATCCACTCACTGCTTTCCTACTGTCGCTAGAGTCACTGCAAAGTCACTTTCAAAAGTTTTCTTTATCTGCCTCTCCAGATGTTATTTGGGAATAAATTTAATTCTTATTTTTGAAAGGTAAAACAAAATAGTTTGTGTACTTTTAATATGCTTAAAAATTTATTTTTCTTATATAATGGGCATTTACTTTTGTTCATCTGTAGACATACAGTGTTCCATATCAGTATTATGAAAAATATTATGTTGGAAAATATTATGTTGAAAAATATTGCTTGCATTTTCTGAGTAAGAAATACATATTCAGGAAAAAGACACCATTCAACTGGGCATAGTGGTACATATCTGCTATTCCAGCACGTCGGGATCTGAAGCCAAGGGATTGCTGTAAATTGAAGATTAGCTGGAGTTACACAGTGATTTTAAAAGTCAACCCAAACCACATAGGGAGACCTGGTCTCTCAAAAACCTAAAAACAAGCAAACTTATTCGAATGGGTTTTATATTTATTAGCATTTCTTTATGTTTGCTTCATATTAAAATTCAAAGTAGCTGTAGACTTTTGCTCTTCTCTCTATATATCATTTTTGTTTCTGCTTAGTTTTCTGTAGTGGAGTCTTTGCAGCTCTTGAAATTAAGGACAATATTTTGTTACATACCACATATGCTCCAGAAAGAAAGGCTCTCTTTGACTTTCTATTTGGATTCTAGGCCACTAGTTAGACTAGCTATTATTTCCTTAAGATTTTCTAATAAATTATCTACCTTCACATGTATTGGTACACAGAGACACATAGACACATATGCTAAACATTTATAAATGCATACTATTTTGAGAAGGGAAATAATTGAAATCTGTAACATGTTGTCTCCTAAAATTCATTACCGCATGTGCAGGATTTTTTTCTTTCATGAACTCTTACCTCATGGGCAAAGATGGACTTAATTATAATTTAAAGGACCACGTTGCCCCATTCTGTTATATTACTGGATTGTTAGGTGAATGTCTGTAAAGTACTTTGAGTTCTTACATGAGACTAGAGAGATTTATACAAGTATGTCCATAGTTTATGTGTGATGATGTATACATCAAGAAGGAAGAGTAAACATCTTAAATACTTCATAGAACATATACCATATTTAAATATTTTTAAAATAAGAAAGATGACATCTTAATATTCATTTGTATCTTTTGTCTACCTGCGGTGCCTGGCCTTATAGAAGTCTATAAATGTATGAATCCAAAGGAACATGTCTTGTGTTATTAGGAATCGTGTCATTTGCAGTAGATTTCCTGAGCCTTGCCTTTCCTTGTTGAGCTTGAAATCTCTGATAAGCCTTGGCTGTTTAAGTGATATTTAATTTTTCACTACTGCAATTATTTGATATCTAAGTCTTATGGTCAACAAGTTGAACGCTCAGCTAATACTTTGAGCAAATAAAATGACATCCTTTTAGACAGCAAGGCGAAGTACAGCCAATGCAGTATTTCAGGAGATTCTGACAACTGTTAGTCAAAGAACATTAATCAAGTAACTGAACTATTGTAAAACTGGTAGGAATTACACAGAAACCATGAATAAAACGTTTGTGACAGTCTGCGGCCAGCCTTTTGACCTTTTGAGGAGTTTTAGCGTTCCTTTGACTGTGAATTTAATGGCTCTTCCGTTTTGTGTGCTTAAGACCCTTTTTATTACAGGTAATGTTCTTGCATAAAGCGATCAGCTAGATAAAGCTGTATTTCAAAACTTTTAAATGTCTTTTATTACATTATCATCACAACAGTCGATTCATTTATGAAACACAAAGCACTCCCATTTGGAGAGATTTATTCTGGTATCTCTTTTTTCCCTGGATTTGCTAGAACCCTGTCATGTTCGTGTTCTGAAGGTTAATGCCCAAAGTCAAGCAGACAGAAACCAAGTGCTGCAAGGTTTCCAAGATTAGGACTGATTCCCTTCACAGAAATAAATGATTCCTGCCATGTTCAGTGATTTTGTGCAGCGCTCCCCACGGCTGAGTGAATGCATCAGAACTGTCGCCCTTACACGCTGTACATACTGATGACACACGGTGTTAACTGACTGAGCGGCGCTGGAGCCGGCACATCTGCAGGAGAAGTGCAGACACATATATTTTTATCCTGGTTTTGAAACATTTATTTTACATTTATTTTATTTGCGAGTCACAGTTTCACATTCCGTGGGCGCTCAAGCCGTACTGCCAAGGTAGAGCAAACCGTTAAGTGCTGCTGTGCTATCAGAATTATACCAAAAATGCTCTCGAGCTTATTTTACCCTTTGCCAAAGCATGATTTTATGCTTTTGAGGGAAAAGGACAGAAAGGTGACTATTAGGAATCCTGACAGATTGGGAACTCAGTGTAATTTAAGTATAAGAGGTTTTATTTAAGTGGATCATTTAATTCAATTATGAGAAATCATGTTGCCTAGATTTTTATATTTTATTATCATGTTTTATAGGCTTTGAGACAGCAGCAGAAAAGAAGAAATGGAGTCTCAATGATGGTAAACAAGACTGTCCCTCGTGTCGTGCTGACACCCCTGAAGGTGTCTGATGAGCAGTCGGATTCGCCTTCAGGTAAAGGGCTGCAAGCTCGTGTGCTTGGCTAGTTTCTTCTCAGAAGATACTTCCTCACTCGAGAGATATCATGAGGTTTTTGGGGTGTTTTTTTTTTTCCTTCTGAAGCTAAATAATCCTTCCACTTGAAATTTGGTTTATTCTTTTTTTGCATCTTTGACTCGGTGATTCAAAAATATACTTTCTAGTTTTTAGAAAAAGCACTAGCTTGCTCGCACATAGTTGGATGACTTCATTCGATAATGCCAGTAGATGCGGGAAACAGTGTAGTGATGCTCTGTGGATTCTGCTGCTTCTGCTTTGCCTTTTCTTTGAATGTTGAACTTTAATGGTAGACCCCATGCTGATGTGTAACGCCATCAAGAGCAGTTCTTGCATGAGTGTGACTTTGTTTTTCAGTCCTCTAGTGCAGAATCTGGAGTCCTTTATTAGTTTTTGTGTTCTAGCAACATTCGTCTCACCTCAGTGCAGCCCTGACCGTTTCTCCTAATTTATCTATTGTCATTTTATCAGTTACGTACCATTCTGTATTTTATAGAGCAATGTTTGCATTTTCTGTTCTGTTCTTGCTTCAGCATAAAGTTTTCATAAAGGTTTGATCTCTCTTCAAGGGTCTTTCCTTCATCTTTCTGTCTCTACCTTATATTGTCTCTAAGTGACATTGCATTGTTCAAGCTTATTCGTGTATTTTTACAAAAGATCTCACTCTATTGCCTTTAAGGGCTATCAGATCAGTGAATGTGTGTTTGTCTCTGCTATTAGGCCATCTGTTCTTGCTTTTTGTCTTGTTTGATTGATTTATTGGGCTTTTCTCTTTATATCCAGTAGGGGAATCAGACTGTGCCCAAAGGTAGTATATTAACTCTTAGAAAAAAAAGATTGTATCTATGGTTCTTAAAACAATTTTAGCTTTTCTTTTCAAGGGCAGTGAGAATAAGATAATGGTATAATAACTATTTCCTTTTTTAGGATCTGAATCTAAAAATGGTGAAGCAGACAGTTCAGATAAAGAAATGAAACATGGGCAAAAATCTCCCACTGGAAAACAAACAAGTCAGCACTTAAAAAGATTAAAAAAGTCTGGTTTAGGTGAGTGTTCAGTAGACCATAACATTTAACATTTTAGAAATGTAAATGCACTTTCAAATAAATTATGGAATACTCTTAGAACTGTAACATTGGATAAATAAATTAGAACCTCCTTCCATTTATCTAAACCAAAAGGAATGCTAAATAAGGAAACATTGTATAATTTAATGATCATAAGCTTATAACTAAATTTATACGTATTCATGGATAAAACAAAAGGTAAAGATGACAGACTTAAATATGTATTAATAATTTTGTACCTCGTCTTGATTCTGTGTAATGTCCAGTGTTTTGTCTGTGCAAGTGAGTTTCATTTTCATGGACTGTATTCTATTGGGCAAAATTCTGTTCTTAGAAAGGATTCCTTGACCAGAGTGAACACTGCCATTGGCATAGATTGCAGTCCTAAGACTGCTCAGGGTCTCTGAGACGTGGGGAAAATGGACTCCTCAGCTGCGAGGCAGCACCACATTGTCTTCTCTTTGGGGACTTAAGGGCAGCATTCAGGGGGGATGAGAATGAAAGAGACAAAAGTGTCCTGAGATAAGCATTGTAACCGTTGACCGCTCTGCTTTGCTAGATACCTAGACCTAGCAATTTTGTTTCTTTCTTTTCTTTATTTCATCTGTGAATAAGGATAAAGATAATAATTTATATCATAATAATAATTTGTCAGATGATTTTGTAGAAACTACAACATCATTAACCTGAACTCATTGCTAATTCCACCCACCACTTAACTTCCTTAGCAGCTCGAGATCATTCTGGTTTGCTGAGCTGCCTTTTCTGTTTTCCAAATCTGAGCCAGATTTTAACCTTTTTATTTATTGGTAAAGATTTATATATTTTTCTGCTATATGCCAAAACTTTTTCTAAATTCTTGCAGTATATTTTCAATACAAAGTCATAGTATAGATTTTAAATCTTTGTATAAGAGATTTCTAGAAAACACAAGTTACTTTTTCCCAAAATAATTATCTGTTTTATTCTTTCTTTCTTTCTTTCTTTCTTTCTTTCTTTCTTTTTTTATTGTTGTTGTGAAACCGGGGATTGGACTCAGGCCCCTGTGCTTGCCAGGGAAGCGCTTATTCCACTGAGCCATCTCCCTGGCCCTTGTTTTATGTTATTTCTAAGGCTAAATAACTTTATATCTGCCCCAGAATGTACCTCTCTGTCTTTCTGTTTAATGATATATGCATATATCCAGTTATGTTTTCTTCTAGTCTTCTGGGTATTATAAGTATGTCTTGATATGGAACACTACACTGGTAGCATAACATGGAAAAAATAATCTCCATCCAAACAGCATCATGTTACCATACGAAAATGGTTTATGAAACAGTGGGCCTTGAGTTAGAGGCAGTCTGCTACCAACGTCAGTAAAATCAGTGTTACGCAGGGAGTCTAAGAAGATTCAAGGCAGCAGGGCCACTTGCTTCACTTATAAGGCTGACTTCGGGACTGGAAGTTCACAAGGTGCTTTAGTGCACAGTGTTGTCAGGGTGCTTGGAGGATGGAGGGTTCTGTCAGAATTACTTGTATTATAATTTTCTGAGCTTAAAGTTCATACTCAAAGTGAGACAGAATCAGAGTGTTTTTATTATGTTTACATTGAGAGTCGACTTCAACATGTATGGGATGCTCCACAGTCTGGATCTTGGGGAGTCCCATACACTGTTTATCATTTTATATGTTCAAGATTGTGCTTCCAGGTTATTTTGGCTGATTTGAGAGCAAATTAAAATGTTAATAAGGGGGACCACCATGGTCTTTTTGACGTTTCATGTCACTATGAAGCTATAAGAATAATGAAGCTACTTTAATAAAGGAAGACATGAAATCATATTCACTGTCTATATATAGCACAGTAGTCTGGGTATTTGGATATAAGATACCTTATTTAATATTTCAGTCTTGTGCAATAGAATGATTTTCTTTTTATAGCTAAAGAAGCTGAGACTCAGAATGGTTAAGATGGTTACTCATAAACAGCACAGTAAGGTACAAGCCAAAGCATATCGAATGGGATGGAATCTGATGTCAGATCACTTATCCTGCATTGTACACCTGTAGCCACCCCTGAGAAGCAGCCTAGCACAGGGTGACATGACAAGGTCATCATGGGTGTTAAGTGCAGACACACATGTTACATGGAAGGAGAGCAAGCAGCTGTAATATTTGCTGGCTTATCCTGTATGAAACAGAAGGAGGGGAGTTGTGGGGTTTAAAATAAGTCAGTTAAGGTAGAAATTAGTAAAAATGAAACACAAGTTATTACTGGCAAGGAACTGTGACTGCTTGCCTAACCTAGCTATCTGTGAATGGAATGGTTTATTTTGTGCAGACAGTGTCAGTAGTAGTTATTAAGCTTCCAGTATATGTCTAACAGTATAAAATGAGAGAAAATATAAAATGAAATGGAGGGCCTTAAATAAAACCATCTCCAGCAACTTACGTCATCTTTAGGCAGTGGTATTTCTGATGTTCTGTTAACAGGATACTTTGTACCCAGCAAGGCCTATTTAGGTGCATAAGTTCTGCTGTGCCTTTGCCATTCAGTTGTTAGTTCCTGGGGAACAGTGACCTTCCTTTCCATCTTTTTTGTCCTTAGAGCACCCATTACATCCATTCTGTTTAGTGAGTACCATATCCATTTTAAATGAATGAATAATTTATAATCAACTAAATAAGTTAGTAAATTTGTGTAGATGAGTGACGCATCCTATATGTTTCAACTATGTACTTCTTGGGTAGAAATGCCCCTGTGTGTTTGAGAGATATCTTTCTTTGAAAACTGATGTGTAAATTGGAGACCTGGGCCCTAGGAATGAAGCCACCCCACAGCACTCACCTGCCCAGAGGGGACATGGTTATTGTCCTGCATCTGTTTCTTCCCCCTGAGTCTGATACCTAATGCATAGCTTCAGGATGGTATTTTAAACATTTTGTTGTTGTAGTTTTCTGTTGGCAGGCTTAGCTGTATGTAAATTTTAATCCGTTGAAATAATTCTGATGTCTAACACAAATAAGTCTGTACAGGTTTCAGTTGATAATTCTAACACAGCATCCAGTAAAGTATAAATTTTATTTTCATTGTGAAATTTTCCTAATAGGATAAAAGAAACCACTTTTAACTGTTTTTCAAGTATTCTTCCTGATTCCTGCAAATTGCTTCATGTGTCAAATGCTGTTTATCAATAAAATTCTGGAAAAAAATAAAAAATTAAAAAAATAAAAAATAAAAATAAATAAATAAAGGGTAGTCACACTATTTAAGCTATCTGTTTCACTTGGATCTTACAATCTAATGAGTGAGCCAAAGACACAGTGGACCTATGGTTGTTTTTCACAGACCTGTTCAGTGAAGTAACTGTTGTATATGGTATGATTCCAAGCACCATCAGATATCTACCTTCCTAAAAAGTTTCAGAAAAGACAGACACAATAATATTATCATCAAACATGCTTGTGAATGCCTCTAACCCAGCAGTCTGGGAGACTGAAGCCAGAGGGTGGCAAGATAGAACCTAGTCTAGGTAGCATAGTGAGACACAGTCTTTAAAAAAGTTGAAACAGGGTGAGGAATTCAGTACAATGCAAAGGCCCTGGATTCAATCTCCGAGTTCTGTAGTCATGATAAGAAAGAGGAATAGGAAGATGAGATAAGAGGAGTTGGCATTCCTCAGTCATTCTAGTTCTTAGGATAATCTTGACATCATTAGGAGGATTGTGTTGGTAGTGCGGAACCGACCATATTGCTGTAGATGTCTTGTACCTTTGCCCTTGGCCAAGTGTGAGTATATGAGTACAGAGAAGTGTTGCTCAATGGTAGAGTGTATTCCTTACATGCCCAAAGCCCCAGGTTTGTTCCCCTGCATTGTGAAACAAAATCCAAATTAAAAAACCAAGTTATATATGAAAATATGTGCATATCTGTCTCAACGGCCTGTGCTTGAATAGAATTTGTAACAGGGAGTGAAAGTTGTTAGAAAAAGTAATTTTTCCCATAATTGTATTGATAAACAAATAGGAATGAGACAGTTTCAAATCAAATTGGTTGGACAGTTTCAATAATTAACACATTGCATACATTCCCCCCTGTGGTTAATTGCTATACAAGATGCAGACATGATATCCTATCTACAAACACCATTAGAACAAATCACTCTATTCAAGTAATTTTTCTATAAAAAGTCTTTCTCTGATGATGTTATAGTAAAACAGGAAAAAAAAGGTGATTCTCCTATTTCGGAATCAAGCTAAGTAAAAAACATGATTCTGACACATATAAAAGCAAATGCTAATAATGTTTGCAAGGGCTGTTTTGGTCGTCATAGACCTTGACAATTAGAATAATGGTAAAGGTGAGGCTACCAAATAACCTGGCAGCAGAAACTTGAGAGCAAATTAAAAGGTTAATAAGGGAAACCACCATGGTCTCTGCTGAGAGGCAGGGAGGGAGTGGCTGGAAATAGGTCTTTCTTGCCTAATCAGTTCTTTTAAGGTCCTTTCCCTTCTTAGTGAAGGATAGGGCCATTTAGAACTGCCCCTGGGGGTTTTCTGAGACAACCCTGTGACATTGTTATCACACATTGTCACAACACTTAAAGATGGAAGAACATTTTGGAAAGCTCCTTGGTGATGTGCAATCTTCTCACCCATTTTGTCTTTATTCTTTTAATTAATAATCTTTCTTTTTAGAACAGTGTTATATTCACAGCAGAAGTTGAATCCCCCTAGCCTTCCGCCCCTGTGTGTGTACAGCCCTCTGCTTTGCTGACGTCCGGTACTACAGTGGTGCATTTGTTACTACAGTTGGGGAACCCATGCCAGTATGTCCTTTGCACCAGATAGTTTATTCAGGGGTTATTCTTGCTGTTCCCACAGGGGTAACACAATGTGTGTCTACCACTGCAGTGACATCCAGGATCCTTTCACTGCCCTAAGTGTCCTCGGGGCTGTATTTATTCATCCCTTTCCCTCACTTAGTGTTGCTTAATCCCTCACATTCTCCTCTATCTAAAATGTAAGTTCCTTGAATTCAGGGCCTTTTGACCAAAACCAGTTTTTAATTATACTTCTTCCTGCCCAGGAACATAATAAAATTATAAAACATGCTCGCTAAACAAATCTAAGCTTCTCATGGTTGTCTCTGAAGGGGTTTTAGTAATGCCCTCATTGAGCCCGGTTTCTGGGACTCATGCCAGTATGTTTTGTTGTTGTTTAATCTTTCATAATAAAGAATAATATAAGTTTGTTGCTTTTATAAAAATGTTACATGTTCTTTAATAAAGAAAAGTAAAATAAAATTTCAATAATAACCTCACATCCTGTCATCCCAAATAATCATCCTCACTGTTGTATAAACATTTGTGTAGCTATATCCAAAAATCATCATATACTATCATTCTGTTCTAATTAAAAATACTAAATTTAATTAAGTTTAGGCTAAATAAGAAACAAGCAGAACTAAAAACCAAAAATTTTAAACATTGTCCTATGATTCATTCCTCTCTCCCCAAAGATAATAAAATTTAAAGAAATAAAATAGTATTGATTATCCTTTCAACTTTTAAAATATGGGTGATATGTTATAAAAGTGAGAGTTAATTATGTGTCCCATCTCTTCTATCTGCATGCTTTTGTTACATTACTTTTAAACATCAAGATGGATAATGTTTATATTTGCACCTTAATAGCAGTAATTTATTCTATCTTAATGGATTCAATGCTCTATGTTAGCCTTTTACACAATTTCATTTGTCTCACATGTGTGCTGCTTTCCTTCGTGTGTCTGTGTACACAGCTGGGTGTCTATATACATCTGGATCTCCAGGTACACCTTTTACACACAATCCCTGTACTCCTCTGGAAGTGTGAGCCTTGGAGCCAACAGCCTACCTGTGATTGACAGATGCTCAGGAGTCCAAAGCTTTTACCTGATTGGTGATGTTTAAAACTCCCCTTGTCCAAACAATAAGAGAATTACCCTACTCCTGGCCCAACACATTCCTACTACGTTTTTCATGACCTCAGCCCTCATAGGTAGCCCGGAAGGCAGTTCCTGAGGCCATTCTCAGTTGGTTGTTGTTGCTATGGCCCTACCTCACCTGCTCAGATCTTCCAGGCCATTAATGGCAAAGCTGTAGGGTGTGTGTTGCAGTGGGCTGTTCGTGCATTGAAAACTCTAGAGCGGTGACTGTCACTGCTCTAGGATCAGTGTCTGGGAGTTAGACACTGATACAACAGTCTCTTTTTTCCTTCTCTGAGAATAGTAGGGAGATATGAACTATTACTTCAAAGAGATAATACAATCATATGTAATTGGATTGTTCTTAAGCCAATTAAGAGTGTAAGTGTAAGGATAATTAAAATTGGATTAAACATTCTCAGTGGCAACCAATTTAGGCCATCTTCTGTTTGTTCCAAAATTAGAAGACAGAGTTTTCCTTGGGTGGACATCTTTGGAATAGATAAGTCATTAGAGCCTGTGTATCTCTCTACCACATCTTTTCTATAATTCACTTAAAGATTTTAGATATACCAAATGGAAGCAGTATCAGTCCTGCTTCTCAAATTGTTTTCCGTAACACATATGTCAGAAGTTTTACATTTATTTTAAATTTCCCGGTACTCTGCCCCAGTCAGAGCTGCTGTCAGTGAATTACCGCAGCACCTTTATAAAAGAATACTTAGGTAATGTAATCAAAAACTAAGCAAATTGCTTTTACATGCATCCTCATTTCTGTACTTTTCCTATGCCTCTTTTGTGGAGGAAACAAGTGTCCTTGTGATTCTGCTTCCTCTGGCACCTAAGCTCTTCCATACTGGGATATACTTAACACATAAAAATATAGATGCCAATAAAAGGGCTGCCAAAGTGCCTGTTACCTCACTCAGGAGTGCTATGTTTTTAAAAGTAAATATAATTTCTGTGTCTCCTGTATTTACAAATGAGATTGGCTAATACAATTTTTCTAACATCCTTGTCCTTATTTGGAACAAAGGTTAGAGTAACTAAAAAGTAAATTGAGGAGCCATTTTACTTCTCTGCAATCAACAGAAAATAAAATAATGGGAGAGTTCTAGATAAGAGATAAAGATCCTTAACACACTTTTATTTATCTCCAGAACTATTTATAATTTGTGTTTTGTGTATAAGAGGCAGGCATTGACTACCGATCCATTTTTTTTATAGTTCTCACAAACTTTTCCGGCTTTTTTATTTTTAAGCTAAATTTAAAAATTTATGAATGTGAAGTAGTTTATCTGTCTTCAAAGATATTGGCAAAGTCCCAGTATTATATTGCTTTAAAATCTTTTTTTAATTATATCTACTCCTGAGATATGTTACTATATCCAGTAACATGTCTCTGCTTTTCACTCTTGCCACTTTCATGCCATCTTCCAATATATATATATATATATATATATATATATATATATATTATTAGTTTAACAACAAAAACAGCCTTTGTGGTGGTACGTGATTGTATGCCAGCACTGAGAGGCTGGTGCAGGGGATTGTGAGTTCGCCCAGCATGAGCAGCGCAGAGAATTAGCAAGTCTCTGCTTCAGACAAAACAAAATAAGTGAACAGGAATATTTTTATTATTAATGATCCTCATTGTTCTTTTCTATTTCATGAATCTCTGCTCTGACAGAATTCCCTTCTTTCTTAAGGCTTTATGCTTTGATTTAATATCTTTATGATTTGACTACTTAACCTCTTTTTTTTTCTTTTGTACTTTACAGTATCTACAATTTACCTTTAAAACAACTTGGGAGTATTTCACAAATGGTAATATTGTATCTTAAATTCCCATGAGAACCTTACATCCAGCGGTGTGGTGGTCACCACTCCTGACCCGGCAGTTGGAAGGCGAAGGCAGGAGGAAGGCCCAGAGTTGGATGCCAGCCTGGGCTGGGAGTGATTTCAGAGCCAGTCTGTGCTGCATAATGACACCCTGTGTCAAACCAAAACAAAACATAAGCAGTAGGCAAAATACTTTCTGTAGGGCCTACAAGATAGCTCAGCAGACTAAAGTGACTGCTTAGGCAATCTTACCCAAGCCCAGGGACCACAGGTTAGTTAGATCTTGGCACCATGTGCAGTGCCAACCCCGCCCCCAGGAGGGCTGAGCTGCACCCCTTCCCCAAAAAAAAACCTGTTTGTAATTTATGAGTTACTCAAATATATGTTTTGAATGTTATATGGTAGATGTGGGGGGGCACTTAAGAATCACTGTCTCTGTTTTTATACCTGTTTTTCTTTAAACAGAGATATGAAATTTTGTGATTTTTCATTGTTGAGACTCAGTAATGAGTGATTTATATTTCCTTTCTATTTCTTGACTTCTGAAAAAAGTTGCTTTTCAAAAATTTAAATTTAATGGGCTGGGTAGATAGCTCGGCGGGCTAAGTGCCTGCCTGGAAAGTGCAAGGGCCCAGGTTCAGTTCCTAGTACTGCATGCCATGCTGACCCTTGTACCCCAGGCTTACTGTGCTGCCTACTGAAACGGCATGGTGGTGCACTCCTGTAATCCCAAAGCTGGGGAGGCTCAAACAGGATCATTATGAGTCCAAGTGCAGTGAGACCCAGTACCAAATAAAAAATAAATAAAAGACTTTTTAAAAAATTAAATATAATATGTATTTATTTGTTTAATTTATTTGGTACTGGGAATTGAACTCAGGACCCCATGCTTTCCAGACAGGTGCTGTGCCACTGAGCTATACCCCCAGCCCCTACTTTTTCTTACAGTTGATTAATTTCTTTAAAAAAATTTAAAAAGAATAAAGAATAGTGTTTAAAAAATACACATTAGAAAATGATACAGAATTTCACCAAACAAAATAATACGAATTCTTGATTGGTATATTGCATATTGTTGTCTTCAAAATAGTTGTTCAGATTACCAGATATAAGCATGCACACTTGGTCAGAAAAAGTTATGAAACATTAAAAAAAAGAGGGAAAATTTAAGCATTCACTGTTCCTTTCAATAGACTGGCAGAAATCAACAGTACAGTCTAGCCAAGCTGCTCTGTATAGATACATAAATATAACTTTTCTTTCTTTCTTTCTTTCTTTCTTTCTTTCTTTCTTTCTTTCTTCCTTCCTTCCTTCCT
>NDGN011553115.1:502-12019 GCA_002564285.1 Tympanoctomys barrerae | reverse complement strand
CTACCAATTGATTTGAAACTGTCTCATTGCTATTTGTTTCTCAATAAAATTATGGAAAAAATACCCAAAATGGAAAATAGATATTGTAAAAGGAGAACAAAGTGCTCAAAAAGAAAGAACAACTAGGATGAGGGACAGGAGAAAAAAAGGAAAATAAAATAAAATAGCTGAAATAAATATACTATTAACCTCTACTAGTTTATTAAAGAGAGTGGTTTGTTTTAATAGTTGCAATAATCATTCATGATTATATCTTTTAATATGGCCAACTACTTTGAATAGAACAATATGCAATATATTAACCACTGTTGATCTGTTGTCTTGTTTTGAAACTATCTTTGTTGTGTTTTTTTAATCTTTAATATAAAACTGCTGAAATGATGGTTTTCATTTTTCTTTTTAGAAAAAAGAACTATTTATTAAAACATATTAATGGTACCATTATGTACATATTCTTATCCTAGACCCCAGAAATATAGCTCCAAATAAAAAAAAACAAAATTTATGTACCTGTATATGGAGAAGGCATTCACAATCCTTTCTGTTGAGATATACAGTACATCATTGTCGTCTGTGATAATAGTTACCATTTCCTACAGTAACACACCAGAATGTGCTTTTATCTACCTGCAACTTAGTACTTTTTATTCACCTTTTCCCATAGTTCCCTTTCCACTATTCTTCTTGGCTTCTGATAGTGGCCTTTCTATCCTGAATTTTTGTGAGATTAACTTTTAGATTCCATATGTAACTAAGATTATACAGCATACTACTTCTCTTTCTCTGCCAGGCTATGTCACTTAACATACTTTTTTCTAGTTTTATCCTTGTTCTCTCAAGAATTCTGTTCTTTTTCATGACTGCATAGTATTCCACAGCATTGTTGTTTTTAAGCAACTTGCTATGTGTAGTTATCACATTCAATCTCTTAATACACTTTATGGGTTAAATAGTATGAAAACCCCATCTTTAGAAAGGACTAGAAGCTATGAGAAGTCGAGCTAAATCACCCATACAAAATAACTGATACAGCAACTGCTATAGATTTGGGTTGCTGTAAGAAAATATCTCATACTAGGCAATGTATAATGGACTCAAATTTATTTCATGCATGTATCTGGAGGATGGAATTTTGAGATCCAGGAGTATTTATTGGAGGAAAGCTTTTTTAATTGTTCTGTCCTATGGCAGAATGGTGGAGGGGCAAATAGCGGGGGGTGGGCAAGAAAGGAGAGGAGAGAGGGACAGAGGGGAAGTAGGAGAGAGAGAGCAAACTCGCCTTTGCTCAAGAGTCCACTCTCACAGCAACCCATTCTCTAGATTATGCTGTTAATCTATGCGTGAGGACGGCAGAGTATTTGTGTCCTAATTAACTCTTTGAGGTCCCACTATTTAAAAAATATTTATTTATTTATTTATCTGAAACAGAGTCTCACTACACTGTTCAGACTTGTAGTGATTCTCCGGTCTCAGCCTCCCCAGCATTGGGATTACAGGAGTGTGCCATCATTCCTGGTTTCAGGATTGGCACAGCATGACGTACCGGGATCAAACACTGGTCTTTGTGCTTGCTAGGCAGGTGCTTAGGCTGCTGAGCTATCCCCCCACCACCCTAAAGTCTTAGCTTTTAACACTATTGCCTTGGGGCTTAAGTTTTCAACAAATAAATTTTAGGGGGCATATTAAAACTGTAGTAGCAACCAAAACTCACTCTCCTCCTGTTCTGATATTTTAAAATAAAGAACATAAATTAATTTAAAGCTTTCTGATTGGCTCCCTCAGATTTTTACACTTTTGAGTAGATTTAAAACTCTTTGGAATTATTTTCATTAAATAAAAGCTGCATTATTAATAAATTATACTTTAATAGGTTCAGTAGCTTTAATTTTCTAGTATCATTTTGCTTTTTAAATTCTGACATTGTACAGTATCCCTTGAGATATTCCCCTTACCTAATGGGGACACAGCCATCCAGATTAATTGCCTCCTCAGATCTTATGTCAGATCAGAGGAAAATCTAGAACACGGCATAGATAGGTTTTGATTTTAGGTCATGGACCTGCTTTTATCTTGAGATTCTTCCTGTCCATTTGTTGGGTTGTTAAATCTGTGATATGAGATAGCTAGACCAGAAGGATCTTACTAAATTTCTCCCCTTATTTTTACTTAAAAACAAAGTTATATTTATGGAAGTTCTGTAATTTGAAGGACAAGAAAGGATCCTTAAAGTTTATCTTTTACATTGTTATTTTTCATTATTGAACTGGGGATTGAACCTAAAGACACTGAACCTTTTTTAACTGTTTGAGACAGTCTATCATTAAATTTTTCTGGCTGGCCTCAAGCTTGTGGTCTTTTTAACTTAGTTAATTTTTACATTGAAGAACTATCATGATGAATCATTCCAGATTGTATTTATATATATATTTTTTTTTTTCTCTAGTCAATAGTTGTTTATTTTAGTTGATGGACTTATTTTCTCTAGTCAATAGTTATATATATATGTATATGTATATATATGTGTGTATATATATATATATATATATATTCATTCCTCCTTTTAAAAAGATTTCAGGGGAAAATTTATAGTATAGTTATTTAATCATCTGTATAGAAAATTTTCAAATTATGTAGATGAAATTCTCCTGTGCTGATTCTGCTATTGTAATACATATAGGCATAGATAACTATTATACGTGTAATCTTTTTATAGAAAGATCGCTTCTAAACTTACATAAAGTCAACTTCTAACAGAGCAGTTGCATTTTATTTCTGTGAATGCTAACAGCCTGCTGTGAGCCAGTTTTGTACCAGGATGCCATAAGAGATAGGATTCTCATCCAGCAGAGACCTCTGGGTCCTGCTGACCCTCCCTGCTGAGTGCAGAGCAAACAGGATACAGAGGGCATCAGTGCAGGGAAGGCCAAGATGCTTGGGACAGCTCCAGGATGACGTTTGAAAATGTTTTCTTTCCAATTAAATGGGAGATATACGGATGTATAATTAATACATTATAAAGATAGTATTGTAGTTGGTGGACTTATTTTCTCTAGTCAATAGTTATTTATTTTAGAATTTCCTTCTCTTTTAAATGTACTCAGATTATATTGATAATATTTGATACTGCTGAGCATTTTAATTATTTTGTAGACTTTTATTAGAACCAGAAAGTGAGTTCATATTGAAATAGGAACTAAACAATACTAGTTCGATAATTTAAGTGTTTCAGATTTTGTTACCAAAGAGACTCTTAAAGTTTTCTCCTCTTTGCTAGTACTTTTTTTTTGTTTTGTTTTGATACCAGGAATCTAACTTGGGACTTTGTGCTTGCCAGGCAGGCTTTATGCTGCTAAGCTATTTCCCCCACCCAGCTAGTTGGTATTTTTGTCTAAATTTAAAATTTTAATTTGCATATGCTGTGGTCCAGTGGAACGTTGAACCAAAGGGCAAATAAAGAAAAAAATTACAAATCCCTGATGATCTTTAGCATGTCAGTATTTTTTTCCTAAAAATCTATCATTATATATATTTTAATTATAACATATATACAGTTCACTGTACAGTACTCCCCATATTTATCATAGGGAGTTGGTTTATGAACATGACATGACTCAGTTCTTTCTTTATCCACTCTGTTAAGTTTTACTGGCAGCGGTGGCGGCAACAGTGAAGGCAGCTGCGCGGCAGAGAAACAGAAATAAGGGTGGGGAAGAAGGGGAGCCTTTATTAACTCCGAAGACAGGAGAGGACAGGGGTGGGGGGCAGGGAGATGGGAAGATCTCTGATCTGAGCTGGAATGGAAGAGACTTTCTGGGCTTTTGCTAGGGGCGGAGCTTGAGGGGCAGGTTCAGTGACACACAAGGAGCTGATTGGGACTCCGTTATGTGGGCGGGAAAGGTAAAAGGAAGTTGTATCCAGGGCTGGAGTGGAGAAGGAGGAGGAAGTGGTCATTGGGGACAGGAGCTGCTGTTTTGGGGATTCAGCCTTGTTGGATCAGAGTCATGATACTTTAGCAGTCTGTAGGGCCAGAATATATCACCCTCCGCCTCCCATCCCTCTCTGCTCCTTCCAATTCGTGGTCCCTTTTCCATTTCTAAAGCTTCTTTTCACTTTTTCCTTCAGCTCCTTTTTGCCAGCTCCCATGCACCCTTCCTCCCTATCGCCCCTCCCGTCTAAGTAAAGATGTCCCTGCATTCCACCATTCTCCTCCCATCGCATTCTTTATATTTTGGGTTTCGCACACATTTATAATGCTCTTTTTACACTCCTATTTTTGGATCCAGTTGTGCTATAATGCATCCACCCTCATTGCCTCTTAGATTGTATGTAAAATTAATAAATAATTTATATTGAACTAACATAAGAAAAAAAGTTGGCTTTTTTTTTTTATCTTCCCATCCTAGAGATTGAAAACAGACTCTTCACACCAAGCTGCATCCTCAGCTCCTTTTAAAATTTTGAAACAGGACCTGGCTAAGTTGCTGAATTGACCAAGATATGCTAGAAGTGCTGATCCCCAGAGTTTAGCCTCCCAGAGTGGTAGGATGACAGGCTTTCAATACCACACATACCTGTTTTGATTTTTAAAAATATTCTTAATAAAGTTGAGATCTGCACTTGTGGATCTTAGTACTGAAAGAAACTTTACAAATGACTTTTGCTCCAACATCATAGAGAAACCTTGTAAATTTCATCTTAGTAATTATCCACTGTCTTCTTTGCTCCTTTGCTATCTTCTTATTGTGTGCTAGTCTTTAAATAATTAAAAACTGATTGCCACCACCACGCTACCCCCATCCCAGTTTCTGCAGCACCGCTCTCCTTTTCTTTATGACCATTTATTTGGTAGACTGTTGGTCAGCTTGGATTTGTCTGATGTTTTCTCATAATTTCAATGTCTGGTTTGGAGACATTTTGACTCTATATAAATATCCTATTTTTCACACTTGTACCCACTAATTTTGCCATCTGTTGATGATTCATGCCCTCCATAATAATATTTTTTCTATTATTCTTCAGTAATACATGATCTTAACTTGAAACTCTTTACAAGTAACTGCATGCGTTTTACTCTGAAGAAAATGTACAGCAGATTTTAAAGAAATATTAAGGGCCGGCAAGATAGCTCAGTGGACTAAGCGCCTGCTTAGACAAGTGCAGGGACCCAGGATTGATCCCTGGCACCACAGGCCATGCTGGCTCCATCCCTGGGCGCACTGAGTCTGGGTGTGGTGGCATATGCCTGTAATCCCAGCACTGGGGAGGCTGAAAACAGGAGGATCACTACAAGTTCGAGCTGCACAATGAGACCCTGATATAATACAAAACAAAACAAAACACCCAAAAAACTAAACAAACCCCCCAAACTAAAAAGAAATATTAGGTACTATTATTTCTTTCCCTCTACCACTGCTTTCTCAACTTTCTTGTCTTAGCACCTCCATTAGAGTAGATGAAAGGAATTTTTTATATATTTCCCCTTTCTGATCTCTCTGTGTGGCTTATTCTGAATTCCTCTGGAAAGATTCAGTGCGTAGGAGTCCAAAGTGTGCCTGGGTGAATGACAGCAGAGCTAGAGTGTTTGCTGTTGTCCTGTGTTTTTAAGACATTGTTTTCCCTGGCCACTGTTGGTAAACCACTAAATTTTGATCTGTACATTTCTAATTTTATCCTAGAGAACATGAATTTCATCCCTGTGAAGTTTTAAAAAACCAAATGCTATATTTAGTCTGGCTTATTAGGAAAATTGATAAAAATTTTAAATTTTTAACAAACTATATTACTACAGGTTATGATAAATTAATTTCTATTTTTATTTTGAGCTGTGCTTTCATGGGGTAAGTTGATTCTTGTGAAAGAAAGGTTCATTGATACCTCATGTGAAGCACTAGCTTTTATTTAAAAGAGTAGCTTATTTTGATATTTAATGTCTCAGAAAGTATTTCTGTGGCTTTGTCCTTTACACATCTAGGAAAAATATTCTCTCTCTAGTTTTTGATGTTCCATAGGAGCTACTAGTTACATTTATGCATGTGCTTAAAAAAGATAAATCACCCTTTCCTAAATACAGAAAAAAAGATAAATCAATTCTCGTATGAAGTTAAAATGTATAAAGTAATAGATTTGTAATTGCTCTCATGTTAAAAAGATGATTATCTTTAATCAAATATGGCTTCATAAACTCTTATACTTTTGCAATAGTACTTTTTTTTTTTTTTTTTTGGTGTATCTGGAACTGGGTCTTACTATGCAGCTCCGACTCATAGTGATCCTCCTATTTTCACTTCCCCAGCACTGAGATTACAGGCATATACCACCATGCCCAGTCTCAGTGGCCAGCTCAGTATGCCTGCTGTGGGGCTGATGTGGCATGTGGTGCCAGGGATTGAACCCCAGTCCCTGTGTTTTGCCTAAGCAGATGGCTTACTCCCCTGACTATCTCGACTGCCCTGCAATAGTACATTTTATAATTGTACAATAGTACTTCTAAAATACTACACAAACAACTGAAATAAACTAAGCTTTATGGGCCGGGGATATAGTTTAGTAGTATAGTACCTGCCTGGCAATCTTGAAGTTGTGAGTTTGATTCCTGGTAATAAACACAGAAAGCTCTATTATATAGTATAAAACTTAGCAGTTTACTAAAAGTAAACAGTATATAAGCTTGATTATCCAATGCCTATTTTGTTCATTAATTTGGAAAAATTAATGCTTTACTACTCCAAAAATACCCTTGGCTGTTAGGTAAAATGAATGAATGAATGAACCAACCAGCAAATAAATAAGTATGTTTTCCCCTTTTAAATGGTCAGCACTTTCTTTGGGATAATTACTAAAGGAAAAATTTATTTTTAAGTAGAGAAGTCATTGTGAGACAGATTTTCTAAAAATATATGTGTGTGAGTGTGGGAAATCACAACCACTTTGTTTTCACAAAAGACCACCTGTAAGATGACTAAGGTCAAGAAATGGTGGATGGGGGCCAGGGAGATGGCTCAGTGGAATAAGTGCTTCCCTGGCAAGCACAAGGGTCTGAGTTCAATCCCTGGGTCTGCAAAAAAACAAAACAAAACAAACAAAACAAAACAAAACAAAAAACACAAAAAAACAAAAAAAAATGGGTGGAGATGTCATATTATGTTGGTTTATATGCCAAATTAAGGTGCTTGGGTTCCTAGGGTAGAAACTTAAGAGTCAAGGAGGGCCAGAACTAGGGGAGTGGTAGAAAAACGATGAGTTCAAGAAGTATTAAGGAGATTAAATCATCAGAGCATGGAAATAAGTTGAATGTGTGCAGCAAGAGAGGAATCAAGGGTCCTGCTGTGGGTGAATGGTATTCCCACCTTAAGCAGCTTTGGAGAAGGAGAGGTTGTGCTGTGTGGTGTACAGGGCTGCTTGTGGTGTTTGTGGGATATGGTTGGAGACACTGCATGATGTATTGGAGGAGCAGGAGACTGGCGAGTGATTCAAATAGAAGTGATGTTTAGAACTATGAGGTTGAGATTACTCAGGAGTCCAAGCGAGTAAGAAAAGCGTGAGTTGAGGACATAATTCTAGATACCACCTACATTGATGGAAAGGCAGAAAAACCCATTTATCTAGGAGAGTGCAGTGTGATGAGGCCAAAGGATACTTGTAAAGGAGGGAGTGGTAATAACTTAGCATCATAAATCTTCTGTGTTGAAACTGAAGGAGAAACATGACTGAGGTTTTCATTTTATAAGATGATTTTCAAGGATTTTGATGAAAGGAGTTTTGTTTCACCACTTTCTTTTTAATGTTCAGAGCCTAACAGTAAAGGAGAGATTTTTAAAAAAATATATATATCCAGGAATTTTTTGGTATTATAATTTTCCTTTCTCTTATTTGAAGGTGTACTTTATTTTCTACTTCTCTCCATTATTAATTTTCTTAAATTGATTGGAAGACTTACAGTTCAATAAGTCAGTCTGTTTTGTCTAGTGTATAATTTGTCAGCATTGAGCCTTACACTGAACCTAAATTCATTTTGACGATGACTCATTTACAGACATTGTTGTCTTCCCACCTCTCACCTAGTGTATTTGATCCTCATCAGATGCCTGTGGGATAGATAGGCAGATTGTTGTCTTTATATCCCTTTTCTAATTAAGGAATCTGTCCCCTTGTTTAATTATGTTACCCATTCACAGAGAGCTGTTAGCTTTCTGTTTCATTGGGTATATAACCTAAGTTAATGCTGAAAAAAACCCTAGAGATGTCTCTCTTTATTTTACAAATGAATAAACAGACTCAGAGGTAAAATTAGCCAAAGAGGTAGAAGGAAACAAAATGAAGATTACAACTCAGCTTCCTGATTCCCAGAGTCCCTATAACAAGAAACCATAGTTTAATTTTGTGCTACAAGTAAAATTAGGCCATGGTGTGCTGTCTTTAATATTCTCACTTTGCTTTTGTGTTTCTTGGATAGTGTGCAGTTCGTGCCGCCACAGAAGGCAGAACTCTCATTTTGGAAGGCCTGGAAAAGGCGGAGAGGAATGTTCTTCCTGTGCTGAACAACTTGCTGGAAAACAGGGAGATGCAGCTGGAAGATGGGCGCTTCCTGATGTCTGCTGAGCATTATGACAAGCTTCTCAAAGTAAGAGGAGAAAAACACGGCTGCTCTGTCTTTGCTGTTAAACTGTAGGTGGTGATCCTGTGTTTACAAATGGTCTGTTAGAGTCAGGACTTGTGTTGACGCTACCCTTATCTTTGGCAAGTTGCTGAGGTAAAGTCATGAGTTTGTAGTTTCACAAGGCCATTCTATTTGCAGACCATGTCAGAAACTTTCCAGATTTCTACTTTCTAAGTAACTTCTTTTTCTCATTTTTCTTTTTTCCATTTTCTTCCTTCTCCCATTTATTGAAAGCCTAGTGACTTTTAGACAGTGCTGGCATTTGGAGTACCAAGCTGAATAAAATCAGCTCTTAGTCTTATGCAGCACAAAGCCAAGTAGGTATTGACCTAAATGAGTGAGGTATTTAAGGTGTCTGGTGCTTTAGGCCACCAGCATCTCTTGCTCAGCTTGTAGCTAGATTCTCTGCTTCCTAGATTCTGTGCTATTGTCCACACAGCAGAGATTGATTGCTTTAAAACAATCACTCTCAAATTACCAGTTTGGTTCACTCTATTCTCACCAGTTTACTTTTCCAATCAAAGTAAAATCCAAGTCTTTATGGTGAAATGTACTCTGGGCCTTTACTACCTCTTGCCTGGCCTCCTTGAACCTCTTTTAAGCTATGGCCACTCCTGTTGCTGGCATTCTTTTACCTCAATGCTTCTAAGTAAGTATTCTCTTACCTTCCACCCTGTGAGAGGCATTTTCCTCTTCCTGGAAAGATTTTCTCCCAGTTTTTGTTTGGTTTACTCTTGTATTTCCTTCAAGTCATTGCTTGACTATTACAATATAAAAGAGGCCTGCCTTGTCCCTTCTACTTAAAATTATAGTCTACAGTCTGTTCTCTTTTCCACTGTATGCACTTATTTGGCTTTAGTTTTTTCCATGTTCTCGTCTAATATCCTATGTAACTTACTATGTTTTTTAATTCATTGTTAGTCTCCCTCTAGCAGAACATAAACCTCACAAGGGCAGGGTTTGTTTCACTGCTGTTATTTTAACTCCCCCAACAATGGATGCACATATTAGGTGTTCAGTAATTATTTGTTGAATGAAGAATGCAGCAAAATGATTAAATGTTGTGATACATGTGTATATAGAAGGTAACATAGGGCTGGGGATATAGCTCAGTGGCACAAGAGCCTGCCTGGCAAATGCAAGGTCCTTAGTTTGATTCCTGGTACAAAAAAAAAAAAAAGGAAGACGAAGGCAATACCTGTGGGAGTATGTACCTGCTCTGTACATTTACATATGTGCTAGTTTTATGACTGCAGGTCTGCTGCAGATTGCTGATTAGTAAGACCCTTGTCTTGCTTTTTTTTTTTTTTTTTTTTTTTGTGGAACCGGGGATTGAACTCAGGCCCTTGAGCTTGCCATGCAAGTGCTTATTCCACTGAACTATTTCCCCGGCTCCTGTCTTGCATGTTTTGATCTTACTCCCACAGTGCTAATAAAGGCCTAGAATATGCCAGGCACTAAATAATATATCTTAATGCCAGAGGGTCCGATTGAACCAGTGCTCTGTGGCTGGAAGGGCCAGGAGCATTTCTGATTCCTGTAAAATGAATTTCTCTCTAATCATTTCTTACAGCCCTTTAGGCAGTAGCTCTTTATTATCTATGAGAGTTTTTAGATAGTGCTTTTCTTTTCATTTTTGTACAGCATGGCAATTTCCTTATAGATTTAACTAAAGATCGTTTCATTCTAATGTAATTAGAAGAGGATAATTGAAGAATTAATCTCTAAGAAAAAGTTAAATTCACTCCATTTTATTATAATTCATTTGATGAAATGAAAATAATTATTATTTGTCTTTAAAAGGAGATGGATACTGTAGGGAACATTTTCTCTTAAACACTTTCTACTTATAAAATGACTATTTTCCCCTAGGTATTATATTAATTATTCACCAGATTTAGTAAATGCTTTGGAAAATAATATTTTTTAGAATATAGAATCATTTTAAAGTATAAGAATTACTTAATAATGTATTTGATATGTTTCTTATTCTTATATTAGAATTGTGTGCAAAGTTATTGACCATATTACTTTGGGTAGAAATTTGGGATATATTAAAGGGTATTAAGGCATAAAGTTTCTCATTAGCTGAGAAAGATTTGTTACTTCTTTTCTTAGAAGTAGATATCAGTATAAATATACACTTTTTATTGAGACAAGTGTCATTATGTACTTTACGCTGCCCTTGAAACTCACTACATAGCTCAGTTTGGCCTTGAATTTTTACCAATTTTGCCTCAGCCTCCTGAGTGCTGGGATTACAAGTATTTGTTGCCATGCGTGGCTAAATACGTACTTTTTATTAGTAAATGTTATTTCTATGTTTATGAAATCTGTCTTGTGAGAAACCCTCAAAATACAGACAAGATTCCTTTATAAAGTTTCATGTTAGAACAATTTTTATACTAAAATATTCCATATTGTAATGTAAGTCCCAGTTACACCTGGCTGGATTAAACATGTGTGAGCCTGCTGAGTGCTGGTTGCCTTGCCAGATACTGTTAGGATGTAATTTTTAAAAAATCGCATATGTTCTTAGGATCATACCAAAGCAGAGTTGGATGCTTGGAAAATCGTCCGTGTTAGTGAAAATTTCCGAGTGATTGCTTTGGGCTTGCCAGTGCCCAGGTACTCTGGAAACCCATTAGATCCTCCTCTCCGCTCTCGATTTCAAGCTAGAGATATTTATTTTCTTCCCTTCAAGGTAAGTAGGCCAAGGATAATTAATTTTAAAAAAGTTATTGTGCACTGAAATACCATCTCACCCCACAACAAATGACTATCATAAAGAAATAAACCAACAATAAATGTTGGGGAGGCTGTGGAGAAAAAGGAACCCTTCTCCACTGCTGGTGGGAATG
>NDGN011553114.1:0-11630 GCA_002564285.1 Tympanoctomys barrerae | reverse complement strand
AACTCAGGCCCTTGTGCTTGCCAGGGAAGCGCTTATTCCACTAAGCCATCTCCCTGGCCCCTGCATTTTTAAATAGCTCAGATTTTCCACGGGAAAACGTATCTTTGTAACCTAAAAGTGCAACTGAGATTCTCTGTTGACCCTAGCTCCTGCAGATGGCCCTGTGGTCCTGCCTGAGGGAGCTACAGGTGGCCCCAGGAAGTCCCATGGGGGGACTATCCTTGTCATGGGTACACCTGGCCTACCAGTACTTCAAGACACGGCTACAGAACTTCTCCCGGATCTTGACCATCTATCCCTCAGTCCTGCGCAGCCTCACTGAAGATCCACCAAAGCACGATTTGGATGGCTGTGAGATGGTATGCCCCCCCCTCCCCCCCGTGCTGAGGAGTGTCGGGTGATTGGCCTGTGTTCTGGGATCAGAGGACCCATGGAACTGCATCCCAGATGGGAGACTTAGTGGTGTGTGGGTCACATAGCTCACAGTTGTTTTAAACGCATCTGACTAAGACTTCCGGCACCCTGAGAAGTCACAGGATAGTTTCCAGGCCTTGAACACGAGAGCACACTGCGCTTAACTACAGGGCTCTGGCCTGAGGATCCAACAGTTAAATAATGGGCAGGGCAGGGCCTCTGCCGTCCCACAGGACTGTTTTCTTTCCAGACACTGGATGCATTTGCAGCAATGGCCTGTGTGGAGAAGCTGACAGAAGATACCCTGAAGCCTACTCCCCAGGCCTGGCTGCAGCTGGTAAAGAACCTGTCCACACCCCTGGAGCTCATCTGCTCTGATGGGTACCTGCAAGGCAGTGGAAACATGACCAGAACTCTGATCAGGGAGGTCAGGTGAGAACCTGGGACTCATCTCATCCTCTCAAGCCTGTGCCTACCTGTAGCTTCCATGCCCTGGCACATCCAGACCAGCGTGGGTAGGCATACCTGCCACAGGCAGGATTCTCCCTTCACCCCCCGTTTTGCATGCACTAGACCCTGAGAAGTGCCTAGCCTCTCATTAGACATGGAGGAAAAGCTGCAAGAGCATGGCTGGCTGGTGTGTACTGGTGGTCAGGGAAAGTCGGCCAGCACTTTACAGAGCAGTTAGAAAAGACAGCAGAAACAAGAGGATAAGTGAAGAGAGGGCAGCCGTCAGGCTGGACTTTATAGTAAGGAGGAACTTACTAGGCACAGGACTGGTCAGCAGGCCACTGTGGTATTGAACATGGGACACTGAGCCTTGCATGGGCTGCGTGTGGGAGGGCCAGTGTATACCCAGGTCAATGATCCTCTTCCTGGCCTTGTCTTCTTATCCTCCTGGACCTGCTGTCTCCTTCCCTCTGCTCCTCATGTCCTGGGCTCCCTTGCCAGCCAAGCAAGTGACTTTCCTCTTTTGACAGAGCCCAGTGGCATCGCATCTTCTCCATTTCACTTTTTGTGGAGCACGTGCTGCTAGGGACCAAGAACAAGGTGCCTTCACTGAGCCAGCTGGTCACCAAGTATGTCTTCTTGCTGGACAAGGTGAGTGTTGGTGCTGGCCTCGGCCATGGGTGTGAGTCTGTGTCTGGCAGAATGCAGTGTTACCAAGGCACCCTGACAGGCAACTGGCCTTGCTTTGTCCTCTGACCACGATACCCAAGTGCTGGGTGAAAGAAAAGTGACTGCAATAACTGGCCACTCCATTTTTGTTTATTAACCTTCCTCTTTGATATGTCAAGGTATATCCTTAGGGCCCCAGTACAGGAATAGAAATGATAATAGGGTGCTTGAGGAGGGGTGCAGGAACAGGCTCTAGGTGACCCCAAAACAGACCAGCAGCCTAGCAATCTCCAGTGCCATGGTGAGGATGACCCGATGCAAGAGATGACACTAGAGCTGGAGCCTTCATGATACAGGGCTTTTAGTGGAACCAACGGAGCAGGAAGTCACTATGCCTCTGCCTTCAGGCAACTTTAATAAAGCCAAAGATGAGCAAAACTACTGTTGTGGGATATTCACACAGAGAAATGGGACACCATGGCTTTTTCCAGGAAGTAATAGAAATGGCCCCAGCAGATTCGTATCCAAAGGCTAAGTGTCCAGCATGGTAAAGCCTTGCCCTTTATAGACTCCTTGGGTCTTTGTCCTCTTTCTATGGTAACACACTAACAAACTATAACTGATTTGGGTACAACCTCTGTTACATAGCTGTGCTAGAACTATGCATGAGCTCATATGAGCTAGTTGTGCCATGTTAACTTTGTGTACTCTGAGAAGGTCCATATTCCTTGAAGGTCTATGTGTTTGGAAGGTTCACATTCCCTAAAGCAGGAGGAAGGCTTTCCCACATTCTTTAGGGAGGAGCCCTACCACACCATCATCTCAGTGACCAAGATGTCTGCCAGCAATGCCACACTCTGCCTTATTCACCTATGACCTCACCCATGACCTAAGCAGATCACAAGTTTGAGGATGGTTATGTAGGGAGAGATGATAGAGATGGATTCTTTGGTGTGTGGACTGCCTTCCTGGGTGTCACACACAACAGTTGATTTTGCCACCAGCACCTGTCTGTCACACCCATGTCCTTGCAGTCCACTATCCAATCACCAGGCCCCTGTAATGTATTTTTCTTATGTCTGACTTATTTCACTTAGCAGCATGTTTTCAAGGTTCGTCCATGCAGTAGCAGGTGTGAAGAGTTTCCTTCCTTCTTAGAATTGAATAATATTATGTCATATGGATGGCCCACACTTTGTTATCCATTCCTCTGTTGAAGGATAGTTAGGTTGCTCCATCTTATAATAATTCTGTGTTTAACTTTGGGGGCCCATCTCACTGTTTTCTATGTTTATATTACTATCTCCTTCTCCCCAACTCTGCCCCTGCTACCACACTGGAGTTTGACCCCAGGTCCTTTTCTTGAATTGCATAGTTGGCCCTTTTCATTTTTTGAGATGAGTTTTAACTAAATTGCAGAGGATACCCTTAAAGTCTACAGTCTTCCTGCCTCAGCCTTCTAAATAGCTGGGAATCTAGGCATGCACTACCATAGCAATTCCATTATAATTTCTACCAGCAGTGCACAAGGGTCCAGGTGCCTTACGTCTTGGCCAATACTTGTTATTTCCATTTTTTAGTAGCCATCCTAACGGGGGTGAAATAGTATTTCACCATGCTTTTGGTTTGCATTTCCATAATGACCAAGGATGCATAGAGTCTTAATAACTTTTCTCGTTTTTGTTTTAATTTTAAAGTTTTAACTTTTCTCATTATTGAGGCAAAACACCAAACACACAAAACTAAAGGAAAAAAGGTTTATTTTGGCTTGTACTTTGTAGAAGTTTCAGTCCATGGTCAGGAGGCTGCAAGACAAGGTAGCATAGCAGCAGGGCCTCCCAGAGGACAAACAGTCCATGGCAGGGCAGGCAGGAAGCAGCAGGCAGAAAGTAAGCCCGCCTTCCTTAAATCCCTGTATATTCCATCCAAGCCACCCATGCTGTGTGTGTGGGGGGTCTGTCTTCAGTAATCGTTTTGGCCACACCCAGACATATGCTAATTCTAGTCAATGAACTAATTTAGCATCACACACCTGTAATTCTAGCATCATGCACCCTAGATTCAGCCATATCCAAATTCCACCTAGGAGCACATGAAACTTTGGTGGGACCTGTAGAATGTCTTTCCAAAGTATTTTTGGAGCATTTATATCTCGTCTTTGGAGCGATATCTTACTAAACCCTCTGCCTATTGTTTGAATTGGACTAATGATGAATAAATGAAATTTAGCCAGGTATTAAGGCCACACATGATTTCTAAATATGATTTATCCTGTGAATTCAAGGAAGGCTTGAAATATTTAAATCTATAAGTGTTAACGGACATGTAATTTAAAACAAATTCTATAAACAGTCATTTCAAAATGAGAGAAACCATTGAACAAAATGAATGCTGTGGAAAAAATTTTATTGACAAACTAGGAATCTGGAACTCTTTTTCCTTAATCTTATTGTACACAATGGAATACTTAAATTGAGACATCTATAGAAGCATCATGCCTGACCACAACCTACAGAAACACCATTAAGCTTCTGTTGTTGAGGATGGGTGTGTCCGACTAACCAGCGTTTCAATTTCTAGATATATCCTGGGGAAAAAAATCATCTTTTTTTTCCTCTTTCTTTGTTTTTCAAAATTGCTGAGATTAAGATTCTTAAAGTTGTTGCTCATTTACAGATGCTTATAATATTTTTATTATTACATAATTTTTATGTAATTTGAAGTATCTCATAAGAAGAAAAGTAGAAAAAAAAATCAGAAGTCACAAGTAGCATTTTTATAAAGTGTGGAATATTAGCCCGACATGGTGGCATATACCTGTAACCTCAGCACTTGGAAGGCTGAGGCAGGAGGATTACCAGTTCAAGGCCAGGCTTTCAGACCCTAGACTTTCCACCCTGTTCCTCTGCTGCTGGGATGCACTCCTTGCCCGACTGGCCTTCTGCTTGCACACTGCCCTGCCCCTCACACCTCTTCATCATTGCCTTTCTCTCCAGAGTCTTCAGGAGAACTCAGACCTCAAGATGCTCAGGCCTTTTGTAGCTGTAATGGCCATTCTTTGTGAATGCAAAAATGAAGCCATCAGAGTCTTTTCCAGGTGAGATCCGTGGCCTGTGACCCTGAAGGCTACAGCACTATGCCTCTGGGGGGGTCATTCCTGGCCAGCCTCTCTGCCTCCAGCCTGATTGCCTTCCCTGTTCCAGGTTTGGTATTTGCCCATGCCCCATCTGCCTGGGAGACACACATGACCCTGTCTGCCTTCCTTGTGATCATGTGTACTGCCTGACCTGCCTCCGGTCCTGGCTGACCGATGGGCAGATGCACTGTCCCTACTGCTTAACAGACCTGCCAGATGACTTCCGTCTGACCATTTCTCAAGAGCACAGGTAAAGTCTCTCATAGAAATCTCCTTTTTTTTTCCAAATATGATACTCAGAAACATAATCACTGCTATGCTTGCAGAGGGCTTTGGAAGAGCTACTGGCGCTCACTTTCCTAGACGTTAGGGCCTCTGAGTTCATCACTACACCAGCTCTCTGTGCATACTGATATGGAGACAGCAAAATCATATGACCAGAAAGTCATAAATTAAAGCCCTTGAAAGAGTGTGAAAAAAAAAAAAAGAAAGAAAGAAAGAAAGAGTGTGAGCTGGCTAAATAGCTCAGCAGATTAAAGCACCTGCAAGCAGGTGCAGGGGCCAGGGGTTTAATCCCCGGGCCTGTCATGCAGGCCCCATCCCCAGGGCATGCTGAAACAGCAATTGAGACTGGGCATGGTATCCTGCGCCTATAATCCCAGCTCTTGGGAGGCTGTAAACAGGCAGATCACTATGCGTCCAGTCTGAGTCTAGAGACTCTGAACATCCTATACTCTTCCCTAAAATACAAAAAAAAAAAAAAAAAAAAGCCCTTGAAAGAGAACCATGGGATTTATATGCAACTGGTCTGTCTTTTTCTGCCCCATACTGGGGCTGGACTCGGGACCCTGCACATGCTGGGCAAGTAAGTGAGTGCTCCACCGCTGATCCTTGCACAGAGCCCTAGTGTGTGACTTTCTAGGGGATCAGGTCATTCACGATCTCCAGCTTGAAGGTGTCACTAGTTCTCACTGGATTCGCAGGGGAAAAGCAGATACTATAGATCTGTGGAAACTTAGCCCTGGGCCCTACTTCCCCCAACTCCCTTTCCCTTCCAACAGAGGGGTCTTCTGACACCTTTTAGACATGCAGGGTACCACTGGATGGGCCAAATGACCGAGGTATTCCCAGGATGAGATGAGGCATATGTTGCCTGTTATTACTTAGATAACCAGCTCTAACCTTCACATGGAGCTCCCAGCATCTATTTATTTAAGACTGAAATGTTGCCCCAGTCTGACCATTCTGCACAGAGAAGTGCAGGATCCTGTGATGGAACCTCTCCTCTGTTCCCAGGGAGGCTGTGAAGAAGCACGCCCTCTTCCGGTGCATGTGCAACAGCTTCTTTGTGGACCTGGTCTCCACCATGTGCTTCAAGGACAACACTCCTCCTGAGAAGAACGTAATCGACAGCCTGCTGTCTTTGCTCTTCATACAGAAGGGAATCCTGAGAGAACCCACACAGAGTGAGTGGGTTTCTCCCTGTAGCCCCAAGCTCGGTTCTTCTCCCCCTTGTGGTGTGACTGAGCCATGGTTCCCACTCTCTGGCCACAGGGCACCGTGAACACACAAAATCTCTTTCCCCATTTGATGATGTTGTGGATAAGACTCCCGTCATCCGCTCTGTGGTGCTAAAGCTGCTGCTCAAGTACAGGTAGGTGCAGCTCACCAGGAAGTTCCTAGAACTTTAGCTTATTTGTAAAACAGGATTTTTCAGATGATCAGTGCTTGATGTCACACACACACACGATCCTGAGGCTAGAGATGTAGCTCAGGGATAGAGGGCTTATCTAGTGTGTAAATGTATCGTGAGGCAGTGGGGGAGAAGTTCATTTAAATTGCCATGTTGACTTTAATGTAATTGACTGTGAAAACTGCTCTGATAGCAGTGTCAAGTTGTACAACCAGTGTTTAAAAACAGTTGCGTATCAAGTCTTGATACAGTATCAAGGAAGAATATCCACAGTTAGCCGCCAAGACAACGTGTTCCTCCTTTTCTAACTATACCTTATTAACTATATCATGTGTGAGGCCAGAATTTCTTCATGTGCTTCAGTACTGCAGAACAATTGAAGTCAGAAGGAGGTATAGAAAATCTGATGACTTCTGTTAAGCCAGGCATTAAAGAGATTTACAAAACAAATTTCTAAAAATGTTATTTATTTGACTATGTAATAGGTTGTTGTCATAAATGAATTGTTAAGTATTTTTGAAAGTTTTTAGTTTTAATTTCTAATACCGTTAGGTTTTTTTGTTTTGTTTTGGTTTGGTTTTATTTTTTTGGCAGAACTGGGATTGAACTCAGGCCCTTGCACTTGTCAGGGAAGCGCTTATTCCACTGAGCCATTTCACTGGCCCACACCATTAGTATTGATAGGTATAACCCATGTAAACAAAAGCACCTCGTGATTATCAACAATTGTTTGTTTTGTTTTGTTCAGACAAGGTCTCACTATGTAGTTCAGGTTGGCTCGGAGCTCACTTTGTAGCCAAGGCTGTTCTTAAACTCGCAAGGATCCTCCTGCCTCAGCCTCCCAAGTGCTGGGATTACAGAAGCATGCTACCATACCTGGCAACAATTGTTTTGGTTTTGTTTGCTTGTTTGTTTGTTTTTGGTGGTACCGGGGATTGAACCCAGGACCTTGCACTTGCCACTCAGGACCTTGCTCTAACAGTTGTTTAAGATAAAAAGTTGTTATGCCTCTGAGAGGATTTTGAGTCTAAAACAAATTTGAATACAGCTTTTATAATATATGAAATTTCATATTTCAGTAGTTGTGCTAACATATTTTTTTTAAATTATTGTGATAGATACATGACATCTTACTTTTTCATTTCTGAGACAAAATACTGGACACCTGTTGGTTAAAGGAAAAATTTATTTTACCTCAGTTTCTAGAGGTTTCAGCTCATAGTTTGCTGGCTCCAGGGGAGGGTGGCATGACAGAGAAAAGGAGCTCCTGGAGTGGCAGGTGGGAAATACCAAGACTTCCTTCTTCTTTCCCTTTTTATTCCGTGCGTGCTACAAGCCTATTAGTTGGTACCGCCCACAGCCAGGGTGGGCCTTTCCTCTTCAGTACATCCACCATCCACACCAAGAACTGCATTAAACCAGTCCATAGACTATCAATGTCACATACCCCTGCTCCGGTACCACACACATGATCCAGTCATTCCCCAAGGCCCCACCTACTAGCACATGTGGCTTTGGGGGACATCTAGTTGTGAGCCTTAACATGTAGTATACATTTACACATACCCAGATGGCCAGGTTATAGATTGATAACTGCTTTCTTTTGTAAGGTAAGTCTTGAGATCCTGTGTAACTGGGAATAATAATTCTTTTTTCTTTCTTTGAGGGGGTGGAATAATATTTTTCTGTCCATAGCTTTCAGGATGTGAAGAACTATATTCAGGACTACCTGTCCCTGCTAGAGAGCAAAGCATTCATCATGGAAGACAAAACTGAACTGTACGTGCTCTTTATCAACTGCCTGGAGGTAAGCTGGCTGTCGCTTCCCTGGGTCCCTTTAGCGAAGTATCTGCACAGTATAGTTCAGGCAGTGAAACACTGTTGAAGGCAAACAGCGTATTATTTTAGTCAGTACAGTAATCAGGTGCTCTGCTTCGGGGGATGGAATTCCTTAGCTCTGAGCATCTATATTTGTAGTCAGGAGGTGGTACTCCAGCCACCTCCTGCTGCCAGTGAGATGGCCCAGCTGTCTTGTCTTGTGTAAGGGTGTTCTGGTATGTGCACAGCCTTCCCCTAGCCGTGCCTTTCTCAGACGCTACTTGGTGGTTGTGGGATACAAGGGTGTGAGGACACCCACTTGTGTGTACACAAAGACCACACAGCCTAGGCGAAGGCACCACTGAAGTCAACAAAGGTTATCACCAGGTGCCGAGAATATCAATACTTGCTGTCTTATTTTTATTCCCAAAATGTTTACAGTGCATAGGAAACAAACTGGATGGTACAAATTTTTTTTCTTTCCCCTAAAATAGAAAAGGATGTTAGTTTTTCGTGATTAAAAAATGTACATGCAGATCTCTGATTTTTTGTGCTTCATTTACCTCTGAAGAAGCCTGCAGTGTGATACTAGAAAAGGCAGGGCTTGCCTCTTAGAAAGAAATGTGTCCCTTGCTTTCTTGTTTTCTGTTTCATAGGATTCGATGCATGAGAAGACCAGTGCCTTCTCCAGGAACAGTGAGCTGAGCTACCTGAGAGACGAAGGCAATTTCCTCCAGTTTTGCTCCTTTAGAAGACCTGACCGGGAATCAGCCGCTGTGGCCCCTGTCGAGTACCTGCAGGAGTTGGCCAGGATCCGCCTGTGTCTTGACAGGGCTACTGACTACCTCACGGGGCTTCCTGAGCGATCAGGCACGTCTTCACTCTTAGCTCAGGAAATAGGAGAAGCCCCTGCTGAAGGCAATCCTCCCACCAGGCCGGGTTCCGCATCCTAAGTCCTCACGTTGCTCTTCCCCTGTCCTTTCAGAGCTGACTGAAGAGCGGCAGCGCTACCTGCAGAAGGTGGAACAGTTCTGTGTCAAGAGTGGGAACGACTGGTACCGTGTGTACCTAGTGAGGAAGCTCTCCAACCAGTGTGGGATGGATTACGTGCAGAGCTTCTCCAGGCAGGGCCACCCCTGCCGCTGGGTGTTTCCCAAGGAAGCCATCATGGACCAGGTGTGATGTGGGTCACCTGGGGCAAGGGGGGCCTTGCAGGACACCCAAGCTGGAGCTGGTGCACCCATCTGCTTGCTGACCCCCATTCCAGACTAGAGACAGGCACGTGTCTGTCTGATCTTCATCTCTGCGTTCCAGCACAGATTTAGATCTCTTGCCATGTGACAGGGTAGGCATGCACACATGTACACACATGAGTATGTGTGTTTCTGGTTTTCTGCATACTTGCAGCATTTATGTGAACATCCTCCTCATCAAATCAGACATGCAGTAGAAGAATCTTTGCATGGCCTTTGCTTTGAGCAAACCAACAGTGGCTCCACTTGCAGTGTGGCCATTGTAACCTCTGCCACACAGAGACAGGAGGATTGAGACAGACACACAGTTGCATCAAGTTTGGCTTTAGGCCCTCTCAGCTTTCTTTGCTGGTACTCAGAAATTAGAATAGCCTTACTGCCCTGGGGTTACAAAATGGTACTACAAGTCCTGGCATTTTTAGCAACTGTAGCTCAGAGGTGACAGTGGCACATTTTGTGTCATCTGGGCTTAATGTGGTGCTGTGAGTAGAAAAAGGCACCAGCTAGAAAGTGAGCATGGCTCCCCCTAGACTCTTCACCCACTCCTGAGTCTGCTCTCTCCCAGAGAGCCCTGGCCTGCCGTGCGTGCGGCACTCAGGAGTATCTTTACCTCTGGTGACAGTTCCTTGCCCTGTCCCCTCTGAGACTAATTCCTGTCCTCCGGGGGTTGCAGAAGGATGACCTCAGCCAGATGGATGGATACCTGGTGTATTATAAGGAATACAAGGCCGTTCGTGATGCTGTGGGCCATGCCATGCTTGAGTGCAAGATTCCGGACATCGGGACTGCTCTGATGGTAGGCTGGGTCAGGCCCTCTCACCAGGATGGTGGCCCTCTTGGAGTCTGTCTGTTGCCTGCTTTATGCACAGTGGTACAGGGCAATGCACAGGAGCAGGGAACAGACCTTAGAGGGACACAGTTGTCAAAAGTTCCAGTGGCCAGAACAGGGAGCAGGAACAGCTACAGGGGGCTGATTGGTTACTTCCTTTGAGGTCCTCCTGAAAATTCATTTCCTCCGGGATCCTTTGATATGAAAGATGCTGAGTCCATACCTGTGTACAATTCACAATTCATATTTATATTTATTTGTCTGCTTATTTGATAAAGATGCAGGGTTTTTAGATTTCTTTCAAATTGTTATAATCTTGCTTCTTCTTTGAGTCCCTCTTAGCCCTGGCAATGGTGGGAAGGAGGAAATAGAAAAGCCTGCTTCAGTTCAGGAAATGTTTCCAAGACCAGAGAAATAGCCAGAAAGAGAACAGATATTGATTTCTGTACCTTCTGTCATCACCTGTCTGGTCAACATGCACTGAGTTTGATCTGAAAGTATTTAGTGAACCTTGCAGCCAGAGTTCTTTTCCGAGGTGAAGATCCCTAAGACGTATGGTCCAGGGGTCTGCAGCCTGGCAAAGGTTTTCTTCCTTGGTAGTGTAAAGACTGAGTCTGTGTTCACATGCAGATCACACTGAACCCTGGCCCTTGGGTAGAGGTTTATAACTTTTTCAGGACTGGCTACTGAACCCAGAGCCTTCATACTGAGCTACATCTCCGGCCCTTTTTTGAGAGGATTTCACTAAGTTGCCCTGGATGAATTGGTACTTGTGCGCTCCTGTCATGGTCTCCCATACTGCTGGAATTGTAGGTGTGCATAAGCCTTGTACCTGGTGATTTCTCACTTGATACCGGTCCCTTGGCAGGCCTGCAAGAGCCCAAGGCCCCAGCAAGCTGTCTACTTACTGCTCGCCCTGTACAGAGAAGTGGCTGCTCAGTTCCGCTCCCAGAATACAGACCTCCATCCTAAGCCAAAGGTGAGTGACCATCTTCAGGGCTTATGTGAGGAGCCTTATAAAGAGACTTTTTTTGAATACAACCAAAGTCATAAACACAAATTATGGCCCTAATTTTTATCTAAGATTTAAAACCTTGTTATGTGGAAGTGCTATTTTGTGTTTATCCCAAAGCTTAGAGAATCATCATCATCATAAAACAAAAGCCAAGGATGTAAGCTAGGGGGCCAGTGAGATAGCTCAGCGGACTAAAGCACCTGCTTAGGCAAGCACAGGGACAACACGTGCCACACCAGCCCTGCCCCCAGGGCGGGCTGAGCCAGCCAGAATCTGGGCATAGTACATGCCTATAATCCCAGCACTGGGGAGGCTGAAAGCAGGAGGATCACCATGAGTCTGAGCTGCATAGT